>JBAMBR010004033.1:0-50035 GCA_037044475.1 Zaprionus obscuricornis
GAGGTCAAAGGCACAAAAATAAGCAAAGCAAAGCAAAAGCTTATAGCATTCACATTGAAAATTATATTATTACATACTCTTGTGAAAATGTGTTCATATGAATGTGTTTTCGCCAACGAGTGGAAGTTTGAGTGTGTGTGTGAGTGTTTATGAATGAACATTATGTTTGCCGTCTTCATAAAAGGACATAGGTTGTCGATAATTATATTGAGTAATATGCTTTGAGTTCATATGATTAATATTGACAGACACACCATAGCATAACGACAATGATGAAAAAAAAAAAAAAACAAACCAAAAAATCAAAGTTGTCATCATCGGGCCAATAATGTCATACCCCTGTAGCCTTGTACGAAAACTTTTCATACAAAAACTCAATTTTCGCTCGTTTCTTCCTATTGCAGATATAGTTGATATAGTTGTCCGATTTGAACCAAATTCATAAGAGACGTGTATGTCACTACTAAACGCAAATCATCCAAGTTTCAACTGATTAGCTTAACAATCATAGAAAAATCATCTTTTGGGCGGTTCGATCTTATGCCAGCTACATAATATAGTGTTCCGATCCGGCTGTTTGCTAATTATATATAGCTTAGGGAGTATGTGCACCATGTTTCATGCGCATTTGGATTATACTGTGAACGCAGGTCAAGAATATATATATATATATTACTATATTGGGTCCGCCATGCCGCGTTAGGAGCGTGACAAGCTCCTGTCCAAAATTAGTTTACCTTCCGCAAGGGTATAAAAAGCCTTAAATTATTTCTTTGACTACTGAAAGATTTATTGAAAATATGTTATCATATATTAGCCTAAGTTTCCAAGCAATAGCATTTCAATAATATTTTATCTTAACATATTAAAAAAATAATATTGGTTTTGAAATATATTTTAAAATTACAAATGCCTGAATTTCTGTCATTTCTTAAATACATGTTATTTTTGCATGTTGATGTTACAACTGTTTTTAAGCAGTCTAACAAGCACAAGACTCTTGGCAATTTAATAATTTTATGTTTAATTATAATGCAAAAACATCATGCTAATATCCATTGTATGATCTACATATGTACATATGAATGATAAGTAACTACATATGTATGTATGTATGTATGGTATGTATGGTATGTATGGCATGTATGGTATGTATGATATGTATTGAAATGAACTGGTAGAGACGCTTAAGGCTGACACTTGAATCGTAAGTAAGACATTAATATGGTAGGCTGAACTTCCGACTGAGGCACACAGTACAATGTACGCCTTCACATTCATCAGCCACCGGCGAACGGCCAAATGGACTGAGTTTGCTTGTTTCTGTGCATTTGAAGCTTAAAACAAATGAAAACTTCATGACTTGAATCGACTTCACTTCAACTTACTTGGCCATTGCCATTAAATACATGTGGTACAAGTGCAAGTGCTTGCAATAAACGTTTGTATGGTCTAAAGCCAAGGGCCTGGCAAACCGGGATTGGTTTCGGATGCAATGTGGATGGCTCTGAGCATACTTTATGGTAACTTACGTGGCGAATTTCACATTGGGGCAAAAGTCAGTGGCAACTTAATTAGTTGTTGGCTATAGTTCTGTAGACTTCGATTGCGATTGCAAACTGTAAGTGCAACTGCAAGTGCAATAGCAACTGCAACTGCATTGCACCTGACACTTAACATTATTACGCGACGTCTACAATTGCAACCATTCGAATATATACTACGATTCACAGTTTCGTTCACTTTTCCATGGCATGTAGCGATAAACATGCGCTTTAAACTTCTGTTTCACAACTCGACAGTGTTTTATTTAAGTTAAAGCAGTGTTAGCTGTAATGTGCACAACATTGACGCCATTTGCAATGCCACACCCAATATGGGCGCCCGTCAAATAGTGGCATTAGTCGCACTAATACATACAAACAAACGCGGCCCTCAATAAAAATAAATGTCGGTAACATTTGTGACTTTTGGTATACAAAAAATGTTGCGTGTTTCATTGCATTCCTTAAAGTGAAGCGCCGAGCGTTGAGTTCATTTCGAGTAAATTAAGAGGAAATGGAAATTATTAAAAGAAATTTCATATTTCATGGCTGCCTTTTATTTCTGACTTTTGTTTTTGTGCAAAAACTTTTTATATTTTGATTTCGTAATGTGTTGCCCTAGTTTAAAATATTTTGAATAATCTTAGTTATATTTATTCATAATTCTTTAATGTCTACAAACTGAAATAGAAATAAAAAAATAAATAAATAAATAAATAATAATATTTCTGAGTGCAACGAAAAATAAGCAATTTACGTTACCTTAAAATTGTTGAACTTTTCATAGGCAGGTCAAGCAAAAGTTTTATTCACATTTATGTTTAATATTTTTCGAAATCAAAGGATACACAGTAATAAAACAGTTACTGCTAAGGATTACAAACGGTTACATTCACTTTTGTTATTGCTGCTTTTGGAATTATGTTTGCTAGCTAGTTAGCCATAGTATACAAAGGCGTAGCATCGTCTCTAAACTAAGCATTCAAACACGAAGAGTTGCCATATAAATTCATATGTAAAATTGTGTTGATATATAGTATGTTCGTATATGTTTGTGGTATTATAAAAGATATCTGGTAGACGGCAACTGCAACAATAACAACTATAATAATAATAATAACAAAAGCAAAAGCTAAAAGCAAAGGCAAAGGCAAATGCCAGACTTATAGGAATAATATTGCAGCCATGCGCAACTTTTTTACCCAATTCAAACTTCAACGGTGCACACATACTGTTATGCATAACTGTATGTGTGCAAGTGTTTTTCTGTCTGTGTGTGTGTGTGTGTGTGTATGTGTTTCTGTATATGTTGCAGTTATTCCATTGTTGTTGCATTTCAATGGCAAACTTCACCGGACATGCTTCATAGCTCTAATTATACATGTGCCTTCCAAGAAGCGACTTCCTACGGGAGGTGGACTACAAATAACAACAAAAATACAATTGAAGCTACTGTTAACGTTGTTGTTGTAGTTGTTATTGTAGTTGTTTTTGCTGCTGTCGTGTAAGTGTATGATTGTATGTTGTTATGTGTTATGTGTTGCTTGTAGCTTTGTATTTGTATTAAGCAGCAACTTTGGCTCTATGCCAGCAACTGCAATAAGTTTAGTCAACAAGTCGTATGCGCAACATTGCCTTCTGCTATTTTGATACCCTACACAAATATACAAACCGTTAGATGTATTTTTTTTTTTATTTATATATATATGTATGTACATATATGCGATAGGCGTGTGAGCGTAACTTTTGTTTAGTTTTAAGTCCTGAGGAGATGGAAAGAAAAAAAAAACTTTGCATGTCTGCTTAGCAATTCATGGATAACTCTTCTTGTGGCAGTGTGGGTCGTCTCTCTCTCTCTCTCTTTCTCTCTCTTTCTCTCTTTTGATTTGATTACCTCACAGTAATGGCAACAGCCACAACTACAACTCAGCTCGGCTGGTCAGTGAATAAATTTATGTACATTTTGCTGGCATAAAATATGGCATTAAAACTTAATGTGCGACTTTGAGCACGAAAAAAAAAAAAAAAAAACACAAAAAACCAGAAAGAATGAAAATATATACATAGAGGGGGAAAAATATAAAGACATTATTCGAATTTTGAATTCAACTACAAATTGGTGGCCAGTCAGTGACTCAAATAACAGGCTCGCTAATAAGCTGACCAGCCCAGTTGACTTTGTGGCACAATGATTAACGTAGCCACATTAGCATATTTTTCTATTCCAGAAGTTTTTTTTTTTTTTTTTTATTTATAAATCACTTCATTGACATTTTTTATGAGGCGGTGAATTGTGGCGTCTCGAACTAAATAAAAAATGTGTCTGGGCGTAGTACAACAAAAACAGCAACAACAAAAATAAAAAATATTGACTGCTTGTAGAAGTTTCTTGGCCCATTTACTTATAGACCTCAGAGCTATAGATTGACGCGTCGCTTACGTGCGGCAGGAACATTTGTCTTGCTACCGCGTTTTGCGTGTCTTAATTAGTGCCTCCCGCACATTTGAACCAAATGAAAAGAGAAAACTTTCCCGACGTGAGTCTAGGGCTGGAATTTATGTATTCTAGATAAGAAATGCCAGATAATACCAAGAGTTTTTTTTTTTTTTTGCTATTGTCCATGCCAATGCCAGATGAAATGCCGGTGTTAAATTTTCTACAGTCATTTTGCTTGAAGGCTGTGCGCAAGGCATGCTAATGAACTGACTCGTGGCAGGGAATATGCTCAAAGTTATTTGACTGTAAAAGCGATGCCAACAAAGCTGCTAAGAAATGTGAAAGTTTTTGCAAAACAAACTTATCGGGTTAGTGCCACATTTAGAACAATAGAAAAGAGCACACAACACTCACAAAAGGTTAATGGGCGTAATTTAAGAAACTTTCAAAATTTTTAAGATGCTTAAAATAGTTGAACATTTCTACTCTGTAAATAAACATTTGCGCTAGATAAACTTAAACGTCATTTACATGTAAAAAAAAAAAAAAAATCAATAAAAATTAATACAAAAATGTCTGCAATACTTGCTGTTTTACATTTTCATTCAAATTATTGGCTTTGACAACAAAAGGATTAAATGCATTGAATACTTGTTCAGTCTGCTTTTGATATACCATACGTATGCCTCTTAATATATATGTAAGCCTTATGCTGTTCCATAGCTATCTTTTATTCCGTTCTATAATCTTTCCAGCCAGCAAAAAAAAGCTAATGCTTGTACACCTGTATGGACAGTGCTATCAATGCAATTGTACTCTTAATTACGAAATTGAACATGTTTCAAAATTGCATTGGAAAAGAGCATGAACTAAGTGAAATTTCAAATGCAACTGAGTTGCAACCATTAGTAGATGGTTGAAGGCGGCAAATGAACTTAATATCCGCGAAGCATATGCCACAAATGAAAATGCTGCATAACCAAAAGGCTAACAACTCCATTTTCATCTGGCTACCAATTTCAGTCGCAAGCCTTTGCTGCGTTGTTGGTATTCATAACATAACTAGCAAAGTTTTGCATACAAATTTGAACAAACTCACAGCTCATAGCTCAGAGCAGTCACAGCAAGACCAATTTCATTATGCCAATGATACAAGTGCTAAGCAACGTTGACTAGGCTTTCGTTCAAAATGGTAAATGGTGAACAGCAGAAAGCACAAACAGCGGTATACACCACAACTAGCTGGACACAGTTTACCGTTGATATATGTATACTAGATGTACTATATGTATAACTGTATAGTGCTGCAATAACTTCATTAAAATTGACATTTTTGCATTTATCATTTCATATTGTGCAGTTCAATAAATTACTAAAAATTTAGCTTACTAATTGACAGGCTATTGTGAAGATGCAATGAATGCAATGAATATTTGCTCTGTTCAATACAATGGCTGCGATTGATTTAAATAGTTTGTATAATAACAAGTAAAAGATAGTTGCATTAATATTATGCAATAATCAATAATTTTAAAGAATACTGAAAACAATTGTCCTCGTAAGTATTTTTTTTGTTTTATTTATTTTATTTATTTTTTATTTTTTTTTTTTTTGTTCTTGCTTTGTTCTTCCTTTAAGTAAAGTAAGTAAGTAAAATATTCATTCTGCTGTGATACAAATGGTTAAAATACACAAGCTTCAGGCAACTGAATCATTGAATGCAGCATCAATTCAGGCTTATAAATAATGCATGTTAACTGGCCAAAATAAAACAAAACAAAACAAAACAAAAACACTTTCGTATAATTAAATATAAAATGAGTCTGTTTTCTTATTATAAGAACAAGCTGCTGGACAAATTAGAAACAACAAGTAAGAATTTCAAGTGTAGAGTCAAGTGAGCTCGACTGTATAATACCCGGTACACACATATGTCACTTTATACATACATATGCCTTACAAACATTTTCTGTTGTCACAGCGTCATTTTTCCTGGTATCAGACATTTTTATTTGGCTAATTAAATATTAATAAGTTATAAAAATTTTCAATACATTTCACTTCATGGTCAAATTGATTATTTTAATTAAATAAACTCAAAAAGTTATAGGAATAAGGATTAAGTTAATGCTTACCAACAGTCTGTCACAAGCTACAGTCGAGTGAGCATAACTTCCAGATATTCCATATGTAGCTACTTAATAAAATATTATTATCAGTATTACATAATATCCTTATATCCTCAAGCTTTAGAAGTTATTATCTTAATTTTAGCAAAGGTGTCAGAAACATGAAAAATGCATTTATCAAAGTTTTGCCGAGTTGATTTAATGCAATTTGAGCATAATGCATTTTAATTTTTCACAACTGCAATTAAGTTAAGGCACTTAATGTATTATATATAGTACACATAATACACATAGACGGGAGCAAGCACGCGTTACAGTTGTGGCGATTGGGGCGTCATAATTACCAGGATGGCGATGACCACCAGTACAGTCGACTTGTGTGCAAAAATAAATTTATCGGCTATGCAATCATTGGTAATAAATTTTTGCCCTTTTCCTAGTTGAAGCTGAAAAGGTCGATTGAGTCTGGGCAGCGGGCCTGGTATCCGGCCAGTAGCATTTAAATGGCGCCGCTTATGCAATGCAAGGTAAACATAAATCTTAACCAACCTGTTAAGGTGCGGGAACAGATTAGAGTGGCTGACCTGTTCGTTAGAAAATATGCCTTTAGGCAACTAACACGGGCAAACGCACGGAGTTTAGCCCGTAGCTGTGTGTTTGTGATATTGCGATTTGGGATTGTGACGCGTTTGCGTGCTTTGCTCCCACTTCACATTGTTTCCTTTCCTTTTCCTTTTTGGTTAGTTTTGCTTTTGTTGTTGTACATTTCTGTTTTTTTTATTTTTTTATTTTTTATTTTTGTTTTTTCATTGGCGCAGTTTTGTGAAACTTTTGCGTGCATTTCTATTTATGTGCATGGCATAAAGTTTAGTGTGCCATCAAAATGGGTAACCCGCAATGGGACCGACTGTGCGGCAAATAAACAGAAGTTGAGTTTGTTTCCTTTTTTTTTTTGCCCTCTCTCTCTCTCTCTCTCTCTGTCTGTCTTGCTGTTTTCAAGCGCGCGCCTAAAAGGAAGCACGCAATTTTTTCATTTGCAGCATAGTCACCGCCATTGCTCTTTGTACGTGCCATTGCTGCCTGTATGTGTGCGTGTGCGTGTATATGTCTATATATATGTATATAGTTATGTGTAGACATGCGCCACAGTCTGTGGTTTGTTTGCATACAACATTTGTACGTGGTATTTTAACGTTATCCCTTTTTGCATGTTATGTATATAATTTTTTTTTTTTTTGTTACTTTTATTTTGTTGCAAGGCAAAGGTAGAGGTGCAGCAGCCACATTAAGACCAACACCTATGTTAAAAGTTTTCTGTGGTTTTACAGGTGTTAATGTTTGTTATTTAGCCTGAATGTGTGTCTGTTGTAGATTAAGTAAATATGAATTAAAATGTTTATATTAGAATCTAAGACAAAAAGACCCAAACAAATAAATAAATAGACGACAACAAAAGTTTCATTTCACATTTATATATACATATATATACCATATATATATATATATATATATTATATATTTTTATTATAAACACTCAAGATAAACAGCAATTGAGTGTTTTCTGTGTTCTGTTTCTTTTGTGATGCGTGATGTTACACTATAATTATTATATCTGCCACTTTTATCATTTCATGTATAATAATAATATTATAATTAATTTACTACAATCAAGTCAAGTGATTTTTATTTCATAATGAATTGAATGAACTGTCTCAACTACTTACATACCATACATATAAATCAAATCGCTTACAATCTAAACATACTTAGACATAATTGCATATACTTTATTTTCTTTCATTTATTTATTTATTTATTTATTTATTTATTTATTTTTTTTAACCCTGTTTATGTTATTGCCTAACACAAAAAGGAAAACTTATCAATTAAATGAATTTTTATCAACATATTATCAGATCATATTGTTAGAATTCATAAAGTCAAAATTATCTTCTGCGTACCAAAGATATTCTTTTAACACCTTCTGCTAGATAAAAGAAATCTGACAAGTTTATATTTTTATGGGTCATGCCACTGTATGTAGTAATTCGATTTGGCTTCAACTGAGCTTAACAAACGAAAAAGTTGTTACCTATCCAATCGATTTTTTTTTATTCTCTGGCAATTAAATTTATTTTATAGTTTGTTTCAATTTATTTACAACACAAGTTAATGAGAGCTATCTTTTAGATAATTCATACAAATAGTAACAACAGACTGACAGACAGACAAAAGGATAAACGTATTTAATATATAAAATTTGAAAACTTCCTGCTGAAATTGAATGTACCCTTGAAAAGGTTAAAATAACCATCATCTAAATTGTTTATTATTTAATTATTATTATTGCTTATATGCGGTATAATTTTTGTTTTCAAAAAAAAATAAAACGGTCTAAAATTAAAAATAGTTAAATTCAGATATTCGTGCAATGTTTCAATATTTTCAATATAATTTATTTAATTGAATTATTTATGTACACATGGAAACTATGTTCAATGAAATTACATATTATATTGAATGGGTTTTGTTGTGTTTGTAGTTATGTGATGCCATTTTTATCACGTAAAATTTGACTAATTGGATTATTATGTTTTTTGCCGGGAACACACATAAAGCAAACATTTATATATACATCATATATATATATTTTTTTCCTATTTGTTTGCTTTATTTTCATTTTCATTTATTTTTTAATTTATATTATATATTTATTTTTTTTTGTTGTCTTCAAGTTAATTTGTTTAAAAAGTTAACATTTATTGATAGTTATGAATTTGACCACAAAGTGCAAACTTTGAATTTCCCCTGTGAGAAAACTTACACTAGATTTACCACATTTCATTAAAGTTAGAAGTAGAAAGATTCGCCTGTGGTTTTAATATACACTTACACACACACACACCACACACACAAAGCTTTTACACACTTGTATGTGTGTCCCAGTATATTCATTTTGATTGGATCATTTGGTTTAAGTAGATGCCGGGATATTTTCATTCTCTTTTCTATTTTCTGTTTTCTGTTTTCCGTTTTCCATTTTCCATTTTCCATTATAGCTTAGAAACTAAAGAAATTACACTTAAAGTATACAAAATCACCATTTATGCTATGCAATTGCAATTGAATTGAATTGAAAATCATGCATCAGCCTTGAACTTCACTTGGCAATTATGAATATACTGGGACACACATACAAGTGTGTAAAAGCTTTGTGTGTGTGTGTGTGTGTGTGTAAGTGTATATTAAAACCACAGGCGAATCTTTCTACTTCTAACTTTAATGAAATGTGGAAATCTAGTGTAAGTTTTCTCACAGGGGAAATTCAAAGTTTGCACTTTGTGGTCAAATTCATAACTATCAATAAATGTTAACTTTTTAAACAAATTAACTTGAAGACAAAAAAAAAAAAAATATATATTAAATTAAAAAATAAATGAAAATGAAAATAAAGCAAACAAATAGAAAAAAAATATATATATGTGTATTTAAATGTTTGCTTTATGTGTGTTCCCGGCAAAAAACATAATAATCCAATTAGTCAAATTTTACGTGATAAAAATGGCATCACATAACTACAAACACAACAAAACCCATTCAATATATTATATAATTTCATTGAATATTGTTTCCATGTATATATAAATAATTCAATTAAATAAATTATAGAGGAAATATTAAATTGAACTATTTCTCATTTTATTTATTTTTTTTTTCTTCTTTTTTTTTAAATTTTACCACATAAAGCAATAATTATAATTAAATAATAAACAATTTAGATGATCGATATTTTAACCTTGAAAGGGTATTTCAATTTCAGCAGAGAGTTTACGAATTACATATTTGTCTATCTATTAGTCTGTTATTATGATTTGAATGAATTATTTCACAGATAGTTTTGATTAGACTGTGTTGTAATTAAATCAAAACAAACTATAAAATAAATTGAATTTGCCAGTGAAAAAATAAATCCATTGTATGGATAAAAACTTTTTTAATTTGTTAAGCAAAGTTTAAGCCAAATCGGATTACTACATACAATGGCATGAACCATAAAAATATGAAGTCATATTTATTTTATCTTGCAGGTGGTGTAAAGAAATCTTCGGTACGCAGAAGATAATTTTGATGTTGTATGCAAACAAACCACAGCTGTGGAGGACTCAATCGACCTTTTCAGCTTCAACTAGGAAAAGGGCAAAAATTTATTACCAATGATTGCATAGCCGATAAATTTATTTTTGCACACAAGTCGACTGTACTGGTGGTCATCGCCATCCTGGTAATTATGACGCCCCAATCGCCACAACTGTAACGCGTGCTTGCTCCCGTCTATGTGTATTATGTGTACTATATATAATACATTAAGTGCCTTAACTTAATTGCATTTGTGAAAAATTAAAATGCATTGTGCTCAAATTGCATTAAATCAACTTGGCAAAAATTTTATAAATGCATTTTTCATGTTTCTGACACCTTTGCTAAAATTAAGATAATAACTTTTAAAGTATAAATTTTAGAAAAAATACCCAGCAGAGAGTCTAAGGATATTATGTAATACTAATAATATTTTATTGAGTAGCTACATATGGAATATCTGGAAGTTATACTCACTCGACTGTAACTTGTTGGTAAGCAATAACTTAATCCCAATTCTTAGAACCATTTCAGTTTATTTAATTAAGATAAACAATTTATCCATAAAGTGAAATGTATTGAAAATTTTTATAACTTATTAATATTTAATTAGCCAAATAAAAATGTCTGATACCAGGAAAAATGACGCTGCGACAACAGAAAATGTATGTAAGGCATATAAAGTGATGACTTTCAATTTTTTCTACACATATGTACTGGGAATAACAGAGTCGAGCTCATTCGACTGCACACTCGACATTCTTACTTGTCTTTTCTAATTTGTCCAGCAGCTTATTCTTATAATAAGAAAACAGACTCATTTTATATATTTAATTATACGAAAGTGTTTTTGTTTTGTTTTGTTTTGTTTTGTTTTATTTTGGCCAGTTAACATGCAATATTTATTAGCCTGAATTGATGCTGCATTCAATGATTCAGTTGCCTGAAGCTTGTGTATTTTAACCATTTGTATCAAAGCAGAATGAATATTTTACTTACAAATAAAAACAAAGCAAGAACAAAAAAATAAAAAATAAATTAAAAAAAAAAATAAACTTACGATGAAAATTGTTTTCATTATTCTTTAAAATTATTGATTATTAATGCAACTATCTTTTACTTGTTATTATACAAACTATTTAAATCAATAGCAGCCATTGTATTGAATTGAGCAAATGTTCATTGCACATTCTCTTCACAATAGCCTGTCAATAAGTAAGCTAAATTTTTAGTAATTTATTGAACTGCACAATATGAAATGATAAATGAAAAAAAATGTCAATTTCAATGAAGTTGTTGCAGCACTGTACAGTTATACATATAGTACATCTAGTATACATATATCAACGGTCAACTGTGTGCAGCTAGTTGTCGTGTATAGCAGTTTTGCTCTTTTTGTTTTGCAAACCTGAATCTGCTGTTCACCATTTATCATTTTAAACGAAAGCCTAGTCAACGTTGCTTAGCACTTGTATCATTGGCATAATGAAATTGGTCTTGCTGTGACTGCTCTGAGCTATGAGCTGTGAGTTTGTTCAAATTTGTATGCAAAACTTTGCTAGTTATGTTATGAATACCAACAACGCAGCAAAGGCTTGCGACTGAAATTGGTAGCCAGATGAAAATGGAGTTGTTAGCCTTTTGGTTATGCAGCATTTTCATTTGTGGCATATGCTTCGCGGATATTAAGTTCATTTGCCGCCTTCAACCATCTACTAATGGTTGCAACTCAGTTGCATTTGAAATTTCACTTAGTTCATGCTCTTTTCCAATGCAATTTTGAAACATGTTCAATTTCGTAATTAAGAGTACAATTGCATTGATAGCACTGTCCATACAGGTGTACAAGCATTAGCTTTTTTTTGCTGGCTGGAAAGATTATAGAACGGAATAAAAGATAGCTATGGAACAGCATAAGGCTTACATATATATTAAGAGGCATACGTATGGTATATCAAAAGCAGACTGAACAAGTATTCAATGCATTTAATCCTTTTGTTGTCAAAGCCAATAATTTGAATGAAAATGTAAAACAAAAAGCATTGCAGACATTTTCGTATTCATTTTTATTGATATTTTTTTTTTTTTTTTTTTTTTTTTGTTACATGTAAATGACGTTTAAGTTTATCTAGCGCAAATGTTTATTTACAGAGCAGAAATGTTCAACTATTTTAAGCATCTTAAAAATTTTTGAAAGTTTCTTAAATTACGCCCATTAACCTTTTGTGAGTGTTGTGTGCTCTTTTCTATTGTTCTAAATGTGGCACTAACCCGATAAGTTTGTTTTGCAAAAACTTTCACATTTCTTAGCAGCTTTGTTGGCATCGCTTTTACAGTCAAATAACTTTGAGCATATTCCCTGCCACGAGTCAGTTCATTAGCATGCCTTGCGCACAGCCTTCAAGCAAAATGACTGTAGAAAATTTAACACCGGCATTTCATCTGGCATTGGCATGGACAATAGCAAAAAAAAAAAAAACTCTTGGTATTATCTGGCATTTCTTATCTAGAATACATAAATTCCAGCCCTAGACTCACGTCGGGAAAGTTTTCTCTTTTCATTTGGTTCAAATGTGCGGGAGGCACTAATTAAGACACGCAAAACGCGGTAGCAAGACAAATGTTCCTGCCGCACGTAAGCGACGCGTCAATCTCTAGGTCTGAGGTCTATGAGTAAATGGGCCAAGAAACTCCTACAAGCAGTCAATATTTTTGTTTTTTTTGTTGTTGTTGTACTACGCCCAGACACATTTTTTATTTAGTTCGAGACGCCACAATTCACCGCCTCATAAAAAATGTCAATGAAGTGATTTATAAAAAAAAAAAAAACTTCTGGAATAAAAAAATATGCTAATGTGGCTACGTTAATCATTGTGCCACAAAGTCAACTGGGCTGGTCAGCTTATTAGCGAGCCTGTTATTTGAGTCACTGACTGGCCACCAATTGGTAGTTGAATTCAAAATTCGAATAATGTCTTTATATTTTTCCCCCTTATGTATATATTTTCATTCCTTCTGGTTTTTTGTTTTTGTTTTTTTTTTTTCGTGCTCAGAGTCGCACATTAAGTTTTAATGCCATATTTTATGCCAGCAAAATGTACATAAATTTATTCACTGACCAGCCGAGCTGAGTTGTAGTTGTAGCTGTTGCCATTACTGTGAGGTAATCAAATCAAAATGAGAGAGAGAGAGAGAGAGAGAGAGAGAGAGAGACGACCCACACTACCACAAGAAGAGTTATCCATGAATTGCTAAGCAGACATGCAAAGTTTTTTTCTTTCCATCTCCTTAGGACTTAAAACTAAACAAAAGTTACGCTCACACGCCTATCGCATATATGTACATACATATATATATAAATAAAAACAAAAATACATCTAACGGTTTGTATATTTGTGTAGGGTATCAAAATAGCAGCAGGCAATGTTGCGCATACGACTTGTTGTACTAAACTTACTGCAGTTGCTGGCATAGAGCCAAAGTTGCTGCTTAATACAAATACAAAGCTACAAGCAACACATAACAACATAACAACATACAATCATACACTTACACGACAGCAGCAAAAACAACTACAATAACAACTACAACAACAACGTTAACAGTAGCTTCAATTGTATTTTTGTTGTTATTTGTAGTCCACCTCCCGTAGGAAGTCGCTTCTTGGAAGGCACATGTATAATTAGAGCTATGAAGCATGTCCGGTGAAGTTTGCCATTGAAATGCAACAACAATGGAATAACTGCAACATATACAGAAACACACACACACACACACACACACAGAGAGAGAAAAAACACTTGCACACATACAGTTATGCAAACAGTTGTATGCACCGTTGAAGTTTGAATTGGGTAAAAAAGTTGCGCATGGCTGCAATATTATTGCTATAGGTCTGGCATTTGCCTTTGCCTTTGCCTTTAGCTTTTGCTTTAGCTTTTGCTTTTGTTATTATTATTATTATAGTTGTTATTGTTGCAGTTGCCGTCTACCAGATATCTTTTATAATACCACAAACATATACGAACATACTATATATCAACACAATTTTACATATGAATTATGGCAACTCTTCGTGTTTTAATGCTTAGTTTAGAGACGATGCTACGCCTTTGTATACTATGACTAACTAGCTAGCAAACATAATTCCAAAAGCAGCAACAACAAAAGTGAATGAAATCGTTTGAAATCCATAGCAGTAACTTTTTATTACTGTGTATCCTTTGATTTCGAAAATATTAAACATAAATGTGCATAAAACTTTTGCTTGACCTGCCTATGAAAAGTTCAACAATTTTAAGGTAAGGTTGCTTGTTTTTCGTTGCACTCAGAAATATTATTTTTCATTTATTTATTTTTTTTTTATTACTATTTCTATTTCAGTTTGTAGACATTAAAGAATTGTGAATAAATAGAACTAAGATTATTCAAAATATTTTAAACTAGGGCAACACATTACGAAATCAAAAAATAAAAAAGGTTTTGCACAAAAACAAAAGTCAGAAATAAAAGGCAGCCATGAAATGTGAAATTTCTTTTAATAATTTCCATTTCTTTTTAATTTACTTGAAATGAACTCAACGCACGTCGCTTCCCTTTAAGGAATGCAATGAAACACGCAACATTTTTTGTATACCAAAAGTCACAAATGTTGCCGACATTTATTTTTATTGAGGGCCGCGTTGGCCGCTATTTGACGGGCGCCCATATTGGGTGTGGCATTGCAAATGGCGTCAATGTTGTGCACATTACGGCTAACACTGCTTTAACTTAAATAAAACACTGTCGAGTAGTGAAACAGAAGTTTAAAGCGCATGTTTATCGCTACATGCCATGGAAAAGTGAACGATACCGTGAATCGTAATATATTCGAACGGTCGCAGTTGTAGACGTCGCGTAATAATGTTAAGTGTCAGGTGCAATGCAGTTGCATTTGTAGTTGCAATTGCAATTGCAGTTGCACTTACAGTTTGCAATCACAATCGAAGTCTACGGAACTATAGCCAACAACTAATTAAGTTGCCACTGACTTTTGCCCCAATGTGAAATTCGCCACGTAAGTTACCATAAAGTATGCTCAGAACCATCGCTTTGCCATCTATAGCTCCCACATTACATCCGAAACCAATCCCGGTTTGCCAGGCCCTTGGCTTTAGACCATACAAACGTTTACTGCAAGCACTTGCATTCTACCACATGTATTTAATGGCAATGGCCAAGTAAGTTGAAGTGAAGTCGATTCAAGTCATGAAGTTTTCATTTGTTTTAAGCTTCAAATGCACAGAAACAAGCAAACGCAGTCCATTTGGCCGTTCGCCGGTGGCTGATGAATGTGAGGGCGTACATTGTGCTGCGTGCCTCAGTCGGAAGTTCAGCCTACCATATTAATGTCTTACTTACGATTCAAGTGTCAGCCTTAAGCATCTCAACCAGTTAATTTCAATATATACCATACATACCGTAAATACATATGTATGTACATATGTACATATGAATGATAGGTACATATGTACATATGTATATCATATTTGAACAATATCTTTACAATGGATATTAGCATGATATTTTCGCATTATAATTAAATATAAAATTATTAAATTGCCAAGAGTCTTGCTTGCTTGTTAGACTGACAAGACATGTTCTCTGCTTAATTCAGGCATTTATAATTTTGAAATGTATTTCAAAACCAAAATTATTTTAATATTTTAAGATTCAATTTTATTGAAATACTATTGCTTGGAAATTAATTCCAATATATGATAACATATTTTCAATAAATTTTTCAGTAAAACAAATAATTAAAGGCTTTTTATACCCTTACGGAGGGTCAACTAATTTTGGACAGGAGCTCGTCACGCTCCTAACGAGGCATGGCGGACACAGTATAGTAATATATATATTCTTGATCAGCGTTCACAGGATAATCCAAATGCGCATGAAACATGGTCCCAACAAGCTGTATATAATTAGCAAACGGCCGGATCGGACCACTATATTATGTAGCTGACATAAGATCGGACCGCCCAAAATGTTAATTTTTCTATGATTGTTAAGATATTCAATTGAAACTTAGAAGATTTGCGTTTAGTAGTGACATACACTTCTCTTATGAATTTTGTCCAAATCGGACAACTATATCATATAGCTGTCATAGCAACGAACGACCAAAAATTGAGTTTTTGTATGAATAGTTTTCGTCCAAGGATACAGAAGTATGACATTATTGCCCCGCAGATGACAACTTTGCTTTTTTGTTTTGTTTTATTTTTTTTCCATCATTGTCGTTATGCTATGGTGTGTCTGTCAATATTAATCATATCAACTCAAAGCATATTCCTCAATATAATTATGGACAACCTATGTCGTTTTATGAAGACGGCAAACATAATGTTCATTCATACACACTCACACACACACTCAAACTTCCACTCGCTAGCGTAAGCACATTCATATGAACACATTTGCACAAGAGTATGTAATAATATAATTTTCAATGTGAATGCTATAAGCTTTTGCTTTGCTTTGCTTATTTTTGTGCCTTTGACCTCATGCCAGCACATTTATTCTTTGACTCATTAATTTTCCTTTTCGTTGATTAAATACCAAAATTGTTTGACTTTATTTACGCACATTCAATTAATTAAATTACAACAGATACAGATGGCCATCAGTCAAGTAAAATTTACTTCATAACGAAACGTGCCAGGCAAATACTTAGCACAAACACACAACAGAGAAAGAACGCTTTTGATTTCCGCATATTGAATTATCATTTGATGTGCCACTAAATGCAAATATCAATTTATGCTGTGCCAAATAGTCTCAGTCTCAGTCTGAGTTCCCGTTTCCATCTCCGTCTACGTCTCAGTCTCCGGCGCTTTGTCAATTTCAGTCAATGGATCCTTGGAGAACATATACAGTTTCGTTTTTGTTCAAGCTTTACGACTTTGTTTCATGACTGTTTGTCATTTAAGTGTAACACGCCGGTGTGTTGGTATAATGACGAAATAGCGTTTTTAGTTCGGTTGGCCATAAAAACGCCTTTTTGAGACTCCCGTACATCATGCATTTTCTATAATGTAAAACACATTAAGTCTGTCGGATTATGGCACGCGCCTTCAAACGATGTTTTAATATCAATAAAGTCAAAGCACGTCAAATGAATGAGAAACATAATAGAGGCGAGTAGATAGATATCCCTTACGGCCATTAAATCGTCAAAATTTGCATTTGAAACATTCATGTCTGAGAGAACATTGTAATTTCCATTTCATTTGTAACATCAGGCGAGTAAATTTATAATTAAATTATTCGAAAGTTTTACTGTACAAACTTAAATAATTGATAAATACAAATGAAGTTTGTTAAATAGTTTGTGGCTCATCATTAAATATCCAGTAGGTATTTATATAAATGTGATAATTGCAATTAACTTCGTAACACGCAATTATGTCACCGGACGTGATAAATATTATATATTAAATAAGCAAAACAAATGCATGTTAAATTAAAAAAATAAAAATAATTTAAATAAAAAAAAAATTACTTCCTGTCAGAAGTGGGATTCGAACCCACGCCCTCAGAGAGGACCAGAACGCTCATATAACCTTTCTATGAAAGGCAAGATTCATAATCTTGAGTCTGGCGCCTTAGACCGCTCGGCCATCCTGACATGTTGATTTCGAATGTCCAAATTGTTCTAATTAACTGAGTAGTAAAAGACGTTGGACGATGGTCGAGACATTATTATTCTAACAATAACAAACGATGCCATTACTAATTCAAAGTCACAAGAAAAGCAACAAACAGACGTTTTCACACCGCAACGACATCGTCGGCGTCAAATCGCATGTCTGTAAGCTATTTTTAGACGCGTCATGTGTTTATTCTTATTTTTTTTGGTGTACAAAAAAAATAAAAAAAAGCTTGCGTGTGCTTTTCTGAGCGCTTTCAACTTAAATTGTTCAGCAGTTTAACAGAAATTGGTGCATACTTTTCAGCATTTAATTTATGAAAATGCTAAGGGAAACTTGGAATTTAAAGTATACTTTTAGACTTGGTAATATTTTATTGTTAGGTCTCCCACCGGGCATTCATTCGCATAACTGCAGCGTATAAATAAACGATTTTATTTTTTATGATGATTGCAATATTTAAAAGTTTAAAAATAAATAAATTTCACGTTAAAGTTTGCCAATCATTTCGAATGTTAAATTTTACTATTGTTAACTCTGCACTTTGGATGATAGCACATTAATCGCCCGCACAGAAATGAACAAATGAATTTTTCGCAATGACCTTCATCATACAGTCATTCAATTCAATTTCAATTTATCAAATGCTTCAGCAAGTTCTCTAATTGAATTTTGGCTTGACATAACACAGTAGATACAACATTTCAATGCAAGGAGCCGCATAAAAGACATTTTGCACAAAAATTCCGTTCCTCATTGATACAATTCATTCAGCCGAAATACTCAAATCTATTTTATATTGCTCGATTTGCTCCACTGTTGCCGTACATTGGTCGACATCGTAATCATATTAAGCAGATTCCCTGCCACATCAACGCGATAAGTTTCGCTTATAAATCACAATCTCCCGACGGCAAAAAGGACCTTACCATGGATGACGGCAGCTCGTGTCGGTTCAGAGGAGGATGGAAAGCATGCTTTTAAATCGATGAGCATCGCAACATTGACAATGATTTTTTAAAAATAATTTTATTACTTCATTCATTGGGGCATTCATGCAGACATGTATATATATATATATATATATATATATATATATATATTTCATTCTC
This sequence comes from Zaprionus obscuricornis, assembly GCA_037044475.1. Classification (NCBI taxonomy): domain Eukaryota; kingdom Metazoa; phylum Arthropoda; class Insecta; order Diptera; family Drosophilidae; genus Zaprionus; species Zaprionus obscuricornis. The sequence continues at coordinate 19,054 of JBAMBR010004033.1, forward strand.
GTATATATGTATATACGGGAAACGGCAGAGACTGGCGGCAATGTCAGAAACAGTCCATCAGGATCAGGCCGAAATGATTGTCCTGTGATTTGGTGCAGTCAAGCGCGAATGTAAACGCTGCTTCGACTCACTCAAGAAGAACTAATACAAATGTTGTCAGTTTTGTGCTTTTTTGATTTTCATTAAATAACCAAAACAAAACAAAGCAAAATTTAATTATTAAAATTATTTTTCATTCGAATCTTTCAGTTTTTTTTTTTTTGTTTTTTTTTTTTAAATGATTCGAGCAAAAGTTCAGGGCCAACGAGCATCATATTGCTTTATGACATAAGTGAGCTTCTTGATGGCAAGCTCCACCTGTTCGTCATCTATCTGATGATAAAACACCAGACGCATAAATTCCCAATCCCGTGCACTAGCCTTGACTACAATCCCTTCTCCATTTTTGTCTGTTATACCAGCTGTAATCTCTTCGGGTTCTACGACAGCCAACCGTTGGGCAAAATCATTGGCTAAAAGTTTCGGTTGCTTTGTCTGTACAAGTAAAATATTGCTTTGTACCGTTGGCAAATCAACGACAATGTTTGGGCTATGTAGTCGATCAATACCTGTTGGTTATGCCATAAAAGAAGACTGTAAAGTCCAAGCAAATTAGCCGATTAACTGATTTACCTTCTGCAATACGCAAAGTACGTTCATGGTCCTTGGCCAGCAATGGTACCACCTTCTCTAACCCCACAATGCCGGCTGCAGCCAATATTCCCGCTTGACGCATTCCTCCTCCAAGTGCCTTACGAAATCGATGTGCTCTATAATACAAATACAAACAGTTGAAGCCTTTGGTGTGGCGCTGTGAATTCGATTACTCACTGTGCAATGAATTTCTTTGATCCGACCAATACAGACCCCACTGGGGCCGACAAGCTTTTGCTTAGACAGATGGATACCGAATCAAAATTACGTGCTATACGTTCTACACTTACACCTAATGCTGCTGCCGCATTAAACACCCGTGCGCCATCCATATGCAAAGCAATGCGAGTTGTACCAACGCCCGGCTCTTGTACGAGCTTAACTAGTTCGTCCAGAAAGGAAATTGGAAGCACTTTGCCTCCACAGATATTATGGGTATTCTCGACAACAATAAGTGAAGTTGTAGGCTCATGACAATCTGTATAGTTGCGTATCTTGTGCCGCAATTCAGTCAAATTAAAAGTACCATCGGGTTGATTTTTAATGGTAGCTAATTGAACACCAGCTAAGTGGGCAGATCCACCTAAATGGAGTAAGGATATATGTGGTAGTAGTTTTTTTTTTGTTTTTATTATCATTACAATATGTTTTTGAAATGTATTACTAAGTGTTTGCCTTACCTTGTTCGTAAAGAAAGATATGCGATAAATCACCGACAATTGCCTCTGAGCCACGTTGGTTGCAATGGACCATAACTGCAAGTAAATATATATTCTCGTACATGTATACTATATATAAGGAACATTTTTTGGGTACTTAGTGAATGTTAAAGTAAAGACATGAATCAAGAGTACTCATTGCATACACTTTTAATAAAATGGAAATTCCATTAGAAATATTAATACGAGAAGGCGCATAAATAATGACCAAACCGACTTCGACTGCGACTTCGACTGGAAGTCCGACTCCAACTTAGAGTTCACAATGGGACCCTACTGTTGGGCACACGTTCAATATTGAAGTCCATAAAACTTAATGTTATGGATATGGTTGCCCTTAACCTTTACGATTATGAGCCTGATGCATGATATGAGCGTTGTTTACTTGCACTCATCTCATCTCCTTTATTTTTTTTTTTCTTGTCTTTGTTTTTTTGCTTAAGGTTTTTGGTTTTCACATTGACGCAAGTTCTACTTAAAGCTAATAAACATTAGCGGTGAATAGCCAGCCTCAGTCTCAGTCTCAGTTTCAGTCTCAGCGTTAGCTTCAGCCTCAATTTAAACTAATTCACATTGTTCCAAGAAGTTCCAAGAAAGTGAGTGGCCTGCTTTATTAAAGATTCAGTGGCCAGGCTACTCAACAATGTTATTTATGTGCACGTTGTGCCACTTACTTGCCAGTAGATTTCCCATGGTGCCGCTGGGCACAAATAGTCCTGCCTCCTTGCCAAAAATGGCAGCCATTTTAGTCTCCAGCTCAATGACAGTAGGATCTTCACCATAGACATCATCGCCCACCACGGCATCAGCCATGCGTGCCCTCATCTCTGGCGTAGGCTGACTTACGGTATCCGAACGTAGGTCAACAACGGCATTGGGCATTTTATATTACTATTTTGAATTGAGAATTGTAAATTGCAGATGTTAGGATATGTAATTATACGTATACATATGTATATATGTTGCATTTAAAATTGAATTGATATTGATAATTCAACAGTTGCTGAGTGGCAGCTAACTTATTTACATACATCGTATATAGTCAAGTTGTCAAGTTCTAATGTGTTGGCTGTTTATGTCAACTGATATGTTGGACACTGATATATAAGGAGCTACAACAAATATGCAAAAAAAAATTAATAAAAATTTTACATATAGAAAAAATATATGTATACAGATTTATGCATATACAATATACAACAGTATAAACATGATAAGTTGATCGTCTCAGCTTAATGGTATAGCCTAAGTTTGACGTGGATGTTGATAAGCAAGAGTCTCGGTTCATATAAACAAAACACTTGCAGATAATTATTTATTTAAATTAAAATCAATTTTGATAATGAAAGAATATCTACAGTAAAGATTAACAGCACTTACAACTTATTATTATCTTTGTACTACATATGCAAACATACAACACGTGTTGATTATATAAATAACCAATTAATAAAAAAAGAAGAAATAAACATATACTAAAACATGAACATAATACAATTTAAAGGTTAATTTAATTAAACTTGTCTTTTGATCACAATATGCAAAAAAAAAAAATAAAATAAAATAAAAATAACAACAAACTTACGAAAATATTATAACAATTTTTTAGAGAGCTTGAAAGAGAGAGAGCAGCACAACTGTCTATGTTGAGCACTGTGAAATAACTAAAGCACCAGCTGGCGTTAGCGGCAGCACCCAGCTGTGATTCCAGCAGAGTAAATATCCCAAAGAGCACATAACAATCGAGTTATTCTCTGAGTAAGCTAAGTGAACGGCGATCCAAAATGTGTACTATGGAACAAATAATACATTGATCTTTGTAAAATAAAACCAAGACGCCACTGAAAGTTAAATTTTAATTCTTAGCCAAAGTAAATAAAGTAATTGAAAGATTACTTTTTTTTTTTAAATAAATTATAGTTACAATAATATTTATAATTATGCAATAAAAAGATATTATTTTTTTCTTTGGTATTTTTTTTATTCAATTTTTGTTTTTTTTCTGACATTTTCACTAAAATTTTTGCTACTTCTAACATTGTTTTAATTGTTTTTGATTTAAAATATAATATTAATAATTATTTTACTCGTCTGAATTGGCCAACAAACAATTAGCAATGCAATGCATTGTTCCATATTTCAACTATATTAGGTACGATTTGAAAAATGTACATTAAAAACAAACAAAACAAACAAATAAAAATATTAACTATTTGTATATTCAATAATCATAATTAGCTGTTAACAGTAGTTAAATAACTCTTGATGTTGGAACTAATTCAACTAACTAAGAAGACAAAATAAAACACAACATGTACCCGCTTTGCGAGTAGGGTACAACTGTGGTACGAATATGATAAAGCCCTTTCTCTGATATCGATTGTATATTAACTAAATTTGCAACAATTGTTTTGTTTGTTTTACATTTACATAGATAAATATACATATTTTTTTTATTTAATTTTTTTTTTTGCTTATGTTGTAAAGTTTATGAAACAATTATAAATAAATATTTAGCAAATAGTTGTTGGTTATAGTCTTTTCAAGAAGTTTCACTCTCTGCAATGCAATGTATAATTTAATTTAGGTTTCTTATTTTCAAATTTAAGTTCTTATTCCGCATACTTCTTCTTGCATGCTTTCCTTTTTTTTTTTTTTGTTTTTCTTGATTAATTAATATGTTTTTTAATTTAATTTTTTTTTTTTTTTTGGCACCCACTGTAGTGTATGCTTTGCTTTTATATAGTAGTAGTTTATAGTAATTGTGGCTTATCAATTTAGCTGCTCAAGATGCTTTGTGTGTGTATTATGTGTGTTGTCTGTTGTCCATTTCGTTTAATTCGTTTGCTGAAAATACTTCTCATTCTCATTAATCAGAGCAATTATTCGATTCGACCAGTTCGGCTAAACTTGATTAGGATGTTAACGCGAAATGAACAAAATATGTATAAAAAAAAGAAGCTACACTCAATATACATATACGATGAGTTGTTTTGTTTGCTCATAGTTTCTGTTTTGTGTTTTTTTTTTTTTTTTTTTGGTATGTGCAGGCAGAGCCGCAAAGGATATCGCTGGGCAGCGTGACCTTTTTCAAAGGTCTCTCTGTAACGATTTCAACGCTTACATCTAAACAGTACACAAGACACTTAACTAATTGCTAAGTTTAGACTCTAACTCTGTTTTTTTGTTTTTATGTCTCTCATTTTCTTTTTTTTCTCATTGTGGGGCTTAGCGCTATGACGACAAGTCCGTTTCGGAGCCATCAATTTCACCAGGTGGATTCCTTTTAATACAATCCCGTATGCTTTGTAAAATAATACCAACTCGTCTATCGAGCGCATCTAAATGTGGTTGCCAGAGCACTGGACTGATTGGATCATAACTTAACGATTCGCGCATTACTTGTGCAAGCGTCTTTTCTCCATTGTGGAATCTTAATAAATACAAATACAAATTGCATAATATTCAATAATTAATTAATTATATAATATTCATATCTGGATATGTATATTCAAATGTCCTAATTATCGTAACTCACTCTAGCAGCCTTGTAAGCGTTATCTTTCGTATTAGGCAGCACTGCAATACTGGCGCCAATATGGAAAGTTCATCGTGAAAGGGGCGTCCAAAGCCACGACCATGGTCCAAGTGCAGTGGAAATGTATCGTTACCATAGATTCTGTAATTAAAGACAAAATGTTTCAGACAGACATTCGAAAGATTTGAATTTCAGTTTACGTTAGCCGAAACATTGTCGGATGTTGGCGAAAGCTAACGATTTCATCGTTTAAAGTCTAAACAGAAATATGTCAGACAAGATGCAACGGGGCTTTTTTAAAATTCATGTTGATGCAAGTCTGTTACCGTCTGTTGTCTGTGCTCTCTTCAGTGGCTGGCAAATACTGTTACCTATCTTTCCAAAGCATTGGCTTTTGTCGCTTAACATGTTCTGGCGCATAATAGACAGAAAATAGCATACAGAGACTGCAAGCAGCAGAAAGCAAGAAGAAATCAAGTGCATACAGAGCGTATGCATAACATGAAGAGACTGTGTAGGCATAATGCCAATTATTGATACGAAAATAAGCCAATCACATTTGGATATATGCCAAGCCTTCATTTCAGACGCCTTACCATTTGTAATCGTAATATGAGAATACTGTTTCAATACTCACTTGAAGGTCTCATAATGATGACGATCCATGTTGCCAGTAAGAAAATCAAATACAGCCATGTCCATAAGGTCGAGCAATCGTCGTCCTTCATCATAGGGTGGAATATCGCGTACCTAGAGCCAATTAAATTTGCAAAATTAAATTGTAGCTCAAAAGAAACAATGCAATGTAAAGAATATTGGACAGAGAAAGTCTTAATTAAGTCAGAAGCGATTGCTTGTACAATGACAACGCAAGCAGCTCGAGCAGAAGTAACAAATAAAAACATTTGCATTCCATTCCAGCTAAAATGCAAATTAAGTTAAAGTAAACCGCAGCAGGAAATGCTGCACACAAAGCTAGGCGGGGACAGACGGATGTATGAAAAAGAATAATACGAAATGGGACACAAAATCGGAGTAAGCAAAGATGTCCAATACTACTACTACTACTACTACTACTACGCAAAAATAAAACGAAAACAAAAATAACAACAAAAAAAAAAAAAAACAATTACGAATAACTCGACGGGCAACTGAGCTACTCGTTTACTTACCAGAGCACAATAATTGGCATCTGTCTCCCATTGAGCCTTCTTGCGCTTGTGATAGGAACGTCGCCAAGGATGCCGCCAGAGCTGTGGAAGAGAGAAATCAAAATCAATATCAATTTGAGCTGCCGACTGTAAATATTCAAAGCTGCTGAGTGGCATTAATATGCCACACAAGTATGCGGCAGCAATAGCAACATCAGCAACAGCAGCAGCAGCTACAGCAGCAGCAGCAACAGCAAGATTGTAGCAGCCGTAACAGCTAGTAGTAGAAACAGCTAAAACATTTATTTCTCATCTCGCCGCCATACGACAATATTATTTTTTTTTTATTCTTTATACATATATTTTTATACTCATTGTTCTTGAGACGTTGCCGCACTACCAGTAAAATTAATATTGCTTAAATACAATTATTTGCGGAGCAGCCAGCTGCCAAGAGAAGCAATAAAACTTTCTCCGACATTTTACCTCGCCGCGTTACGTCTTGACGTCTCCAGCTCACTTACCTTCCGTCCCTATGCAATTGAAAATGGCAAAAGTATGCATTTTGGTTGGAGGAGCAAATATTTTGGGATCGTAGGACAACGACAACGACAACAACAGTAACAGTAACAGTAACAGTAAGAGTAACCAAAAATATGTAGAGAAATTAAAATAGAAAAAGAAAACGTTGAGAAAAATAAACAAAAAAAAGAAAATATTATTATAATAAAAGCGCTGCGCGTTGGCAAGTCTACGTAATGACCGGAAGCCCGCGTGGGCCACAAAATGCAGCAGGAGAGGCGCAAAAGCAAAAAGCGAAAAAAAACAAAGCAAGTAAAATAAAACGAAAAAAAAAAATGAAATAAAAATATTCCAAGTTACCACATCAGAAGCGGCAAAAACAGCCAAAACGCTAACACAAAAGGCAACATATAAAAGGTAAGGTAAGGTTAACGTTAAAACGGTGACGATGGCAACAGAATTGTTAGCATAAAAAGTAGGCAGCACCACCATAAACTGCATAAATCAAGCAAAATTAAATTCTCACTGAAAGACAAGAGTGCGCTAAAGCATCACAGGATATAGCATAACCGGAAACTGGCATATAGTTAGTATGAGGTATGTACTATAAAGTAAGCACCACTCTGCCAATTTTGTTAGCTGCACGTGAAAAAAAAAGCAACTTGAAAATACTTGCAAAGGTTATATTAAAGCAGCGGTGGTCATTCATGTCAAAATGGACTTAAATAATATGCGATGAGCTTAAGACGAAATGTAAAGAATTTTTAAGTAATATATTATGTAAGATAACAGTGTGTTGGCGCGTTAAAAAATGAATATTGCATGTTTTTTGCATTTTTTTTGGAATACATACTTCTATAATTCTTTGATGCATTCTTTTTGCATGACTTTTGAATTCCATTTGCCTTGCTCTGCCCTACAGAAATTAACAGCATGCAAATTAAATTTGCAACTTAATTAAAATACTACAAAATTACAAAAATGTTTGTTATTATTTTAACACAAGCTGAGACCCCCAAGCAAAATTAAAAACAAAACCAATACAAAAAATAAAAACAAAAAAAAAAAAAAAGAAAATAAGAATAATAATAAAAAACAAAAAAAAAAACGAATAGGAACAATTTTATTTTTTTTTTTTTTTTTTTTTGTTTCTCTCTAAAAATGGTACTAAGGAAAAATGATCTCCTGTGCATAATTTACAGTTTTGCCTTACGCTAAATCTCAAGTATACACTTAGCCATTTTCTACTTGTTAACTGTTAGAGGATAAAACCGAAGGTAAGCTAAAACAAAATAAGAAAAACTGTTTAGTCGGGTATACACAACTATAAGATATCCTATTTTTTATATTTATTAATATTTCTACTGTTACAATTTACTATGTGATATATTCTAGATGGCATTTAATTATTATGCTGCTACTTGCAATGTATATATATATATATATATATATATATATATATATATATATACATATATATATCCCATTTATCACTATGGTTAAGCAAAGGGTATTAAAAAAAAAAAATAATAAAAATAAAGAGAATTATTCCTTTGAGGCACTAAAAGAAATAACACAAAAAAAAAAAGAAAATGTATATACAAAAAGATAAATGTTTTAGCTGCGGCAAGGCAAGTCTGTCTACAAAATGCTATAGGAGCTGGTCACAGGGATTAACCCTTTTCTATGCGACCAAAGAGACTAAACCGGCAAGTTGCAAAATGATGAAGCTTTGGGTTTTGCTTTAAATTTTCAGTTATTTGCATTTAAAAGGCATTTGCCATTGCCATTGCCTCTGTCTCCCATTTGATGGAGTGGACTCTAGAATTTATTAACGTTCTACCGCTATGTTGCATTTATATAGTATTTCATTTTACGCTTTATGGACGCTGAAGAACTGATACAATATTTTTGTTTTATACTTCAAGTGCCAGGCCGCAAAATAAATGAATGAATTTGACGAGTGGACGACGAACGAGCCGTCTACAAAAGATATAAAAATAAAAAAAATTATGCAAATTAAAAAGACATCTCAGATCTCTGAGGCAACCAGCAATGAAGCATTAAAGTCTCAAGCCACAAACAGACTAGCTAAAATATTATTTATTTAGCTTTATTCTGCTGCCATTCTTCCATGGAATGGACTGCTATTGCTAAGGGCAACGCTTATTGAGCACAGTGAAAATATACGCATGGCGTTGACAGACAGCTTACCTGTTGCGGTATTTACTATCTGAATATGCATGCATTTCCACCTAAAACACATCTAAACTTCTCTCTCTCTCTCTCTCTCTTACTATTTAACGTACATACGTACATAGCACACATGTTAAATAAATAATGTGATTTGTTATTTCATTTGACCATGCACACGAAATGAGTTATGAAGGCGAACAAATAAAGCGGTCGACAAATATAAATTGTAATCTGACGCAATGTTGAAAGTTTTGCCGTGAATTAAACAAATACCATTTAGCTAAAATCACTAAAGGACAAACTAAATGCGAGCTGTGCAGGCCGAAAACCATGTGTTCCATTTAGTGTGAGGTGAGTGCTTGAATGCCTAAGAGTTTTGGTGGGTTTTTTTTTTTTGGGGTGTCTTGATATAATACCTTGCGATTGGAGGAATCCAAATTGGGCAGAAAGGCGGCAAAGGAACCCTCCAGCATGTCAGGATTGCCACAAATAGCATGCGAGGTGTCACAATAGTATGAACACTTGCCATGAAAGCATAAATTAAGCGATGGCGAAACAAAGAATGTCTTCAATAAATTTTCGTCGGCCTTTTGATATATTTCGGTCGTAATGTTCAGTGTGCGACCTGCCACAGGCATTGCACGACGAAAGCCCAGGACTCTGCAAAACAGAAAAGAAAAGCAAACGTTGAGCACTATGAGAGTATGAAATAACTTATAAATAAAACACCTAAAATAAAATATAACATTTGTAGAAAAACAAGCGTGTGTACCTACATAATAATTGATTATAATAGACTTGAAGATACCCTACGTGGTAAATTATTTCTTTACAATTTATTTCCTGTTTTTTTTTTTTTTTTTTGTTTCAATTTATTTTTAGATTTCAATATATATTTTCTTTTTTATATTGACTTTGCTTGTTTCCGCATTGTTTATTGAATAAATAAGAAGGCGGGCCACAAATAAATAAAAGTTGACCAGGAATTGTTTTACAACATGAAAAATGTGTTTAGTCTGGGCTTTGAGCTTTGGGGTAAATCGCCCTATGTTATCAGTGGAAAGAACATTATTTCAGCATTTACTTGCCTCACTTTTGGTAAGTTAAATTATTGTTTGGCCAACAACAAGTTGTTTCGTCCCCTGAGCAAATTGAGAATTCCTAAAACTGAGATTTGATTACTTGTGCGTGTGACCGCAAACATTATAAAAGTTTTGATACATATCTAATGCTACAATCAGACATCTGACAACTATGCAGAAAATTTCATGCTAAATTACCGTTCAAAATGCCAGACCACCTCAATGTTGCTGCATTGTTTATGTTCAGTTATTTTAGTCTTGAAATTCTATTAAATAGTTAGAATTTTGCTTGTTGTGTTTATTATTTATTTTGAAATAGCTAAAATTTTCTTGCTAGCCTAATATTATTTCAATGTATTAAGATTATTTGCCGTAAAATGTATAGATGTATAAGGTGAAACGTAACTCATTTTATGGACGGTCAGGTCAACATAAATAAGAAACGTAAATAATAAAATTGAAGAACCTTTTTTGTTGCCCTTCCGGCTTAGCAGTGGGCGAGTTCTAATCGCACAAAACCAGACAGGTTCTAATAAAATAAGCCCAAAAATAAATACATGTTGTATGGGGGCGAAAGAATTGACCTAATTTCATTTTAATAATTTGATTGCCTTACTGTATCTACACTAAACAGTTTGAGCAAAGATTTTGATGGCTGCAAATCAAAGTTTTTCGTATGTAAACATAAGATTTATTTTGTTTTATATTTTACTTAATTTATGTAAAATCTTTTATCTTTATTAAAAATCACCTACTTTTTTTTTCACACAATTTATTAAATACAATTAAAATATTCAATAAAAAAATTATTATTATTTTTTTTTAATGCATAATATAAGTCTAGTATTTTCTACTCAGAAATGATCAAATAAAGTTTTTTTTATTAGTTGTAATTGGATGAAACTTACCGGTCCAAGTGGAAGGCAGCAATCTCGGCATTGTGACGCTCATAGTCTGTGAAGTAGAAATGATTGGGCAACGTTTGCTGGTCCCTTGGAAATCTGAAAACCAGATATAAAAAGAGAGACAGAATGAAAAAAAAGCGTAATGTAATGAATTGAATTTCAAGTACGGGTGCCATTGGAATGCATTTGCATTTACATTACGGTGAAACGAAGTGTTGCACTGCATTACATTGCAATGCAAAATGGGGCGAGCCATGTCGAGGAGAGTTACTTTGGATGCACAAAGTGAACAGGAGTGGTAGCACGTGCCAGCTTAATTACTTACACGGCAACACCACATGGTAATACAAAAAACGTTTCATTTCAATTGCAAATGAAGAATATTAAAAGGACACTTTACACTTTGGCAGATGCTGTGGTCTTTCAGCTGTGGGCTGGGCAAACGCGTTTTAAATCTCATTAAAAATGTTATAAATGTTTTAAATTACGAGCTGTCTCAAGTGTCAGCTCGACCAGCTATGCCACCAGCTCTGCCAGCTCGACCAGGTCGGCCAGCTTGACCAACTCGACAACTGACCACATATTTTCATCATAGCTCCTCTTGTAGTATATAAAAAAATCAACTGAATTTCAACGTTTGCCGACCATGGTGAAGTCAGCGTTGGCAAATTATATTTACTTAACTCAGCAGAGCTGAAACGGAAGCTACAACGACAGCATTCATTGCCACTTTTACCATACATTTATTTTTTAATTTATATTGTATTTTTATTTTTTATTTATTTTTTTTTTTGCTCTTAATTTAAGTCTGCACTTACCGCATTGGTTTCATTAGAGCCTTGACATCATTCGGATATTCAATAATCAATTTCAGTTGTGTTCCGCCCTCTTTTTGAACTGAAAAAAAGGATAAAACAGAAATTTACACAATTAAATGAATTAAAGCAAAAAAAAAAAAATAAATTAATTAAAAAAATAAAAAAAAAACATTCGTTGCATATTGTATATTGAAATTGCCAGACCAAAATTTGCACATCGTTGCACAAAATATTTTGGGCCACAAGAAGCACAATAAGAAGAAGAAGAAGAAGAAGCCAATGTTGAAGTAGATGCGGTTGCCTATGTAATCATTGAAATTGCATTAAGTGAAAGTGCATGCGCAAATTACACTTGACTAAATAGCAATTAAACTGAGTAAAATCTACATAAAAATATTGCGTATACGCAATGTGCCTACAAAGAAAAAGAAAATGCTGACGTGTTTGTATATATCTGTGCAGTCAACCGAACATTGCCCAATGCAATAATAAACAAAAACACATCAAAAGCATATTTCTCATAAACAAAAATGTAATTAAACTTACAAATTTTTAATACAGAAAACCGAAACCAGAAACAGTTACCAAGAAATAAACGTTTACTAAGACTTTATATAATTTCCTAATATATATATTTTTATTTTTTTATTTTTTTTTATTTTTTTTAGATAGAACATTTTAGTTATAAATATATGGATATACTTTCCATGTCAGCAATTTATGTAAAACTTTTTCAAGGTTCAGACTACAGAAGTGTCATTGTTATTATTTCTTACTCGGTGCTTCTAATGAGTCTAAGGAAGTTTCGCCGTGTACATTCAAAATGTTGTTGGGCTTGCAATGTTGCGCGCTTGTTGCAGAAACTTTATTATTAATAAATTACGTTCATTGAAAACTTTGAAATGAAAATAGTTTTTCATGCCACCTTGCCGGGTTTCAATAATCCAGGCAACTTTTCTGATGCTTCTCTAAGTAATTAAGTTTAATATGCAACCAGGCCAAAAAGTGATTAAGTTTTATTTATTGAATTTTTTTTTACCCCCTTTTTTGCCTTTTAGTTAGTTGCATCAACTCGAACAGTTCTATAAAATTGTTGCAACTAACTGCAGGCACGAAAATACATTTAAGTATTTATCACTGTACAACAATATGTTGAAATTGTTGAGTAAATTATTGTATTTCGATTGAAGTAACACTTACCCACATGTTCGATTGGCAGCTTGATCATGTCACGTAGCACCTCATCGACCAAAGTATCCAGTTCACCGTAGAGCTCTTTTCTGGTAATGCGCAATTGGAAGCGCTCCAAATTGCTGGCGTTTACTCTGCAAGAAAACCGACAAATACGAAATGGAAACTTTAGCCAAATGTTGTTGTTGTTTGTGGTAGTGGCAGACAATCAACCAACTGGGAATTATATATATGTATGTATGTATGTATTGTACAATACAACGATTTGCTCTTGAAACTATGCTACGATAATGCTTTGGGCCATACATATACAGACAAAGAAGTAAGCACCATTTTCCGTAATGATTGTCATATTGATTTGTCAAAGGAGACGACGCCAGTCGCTAGTTGACAGCGGGCAACCTAAAAATGGAACAAAACATTTCTGACTTTTCTGTTTTTTTATTTTTTTGTACCCTTCGGGTTTCCTTTTCTTGCATTGGCAATTTAGTTTACAAATTCATTCGTCTGCTTTATAGTCATCAAGTTACATACAAAGATATTTTCTACGCAATTTTTTTATCCGCTCTTATCTTAACCGTCTTAAAAGCAACAATTTCCTTTGAAGATGTTTCCCATTGTCGATGACCAGCAAAAAACGGCACAGATAACTTCCTCTGCAATGGAACTTGTTTTTTTTTTGTTTGTCTTTCGATATGTGTGATGCAATCTCTTTATATTTCTCTATTTCTTCTTTTCATCGTTTTTCGTGTTTTTCTATTTTTTTTTTTCATTCTTTTTTTTTCGCTTGACTTTAGCTATGCGCATTTGAAGCAGTTTATTTAAACAATTTTTTAGCAATGTTCTTTTAGTTTTGCTTTCTAAGCATTAAAATTGATTGGAAATTGCAATTTAAATGTGGTGCAACAGTTAAAGTGAACAGTTGCAGCATATGCCATAAAATGCTGACAATTCGCATTTCAAATTGTGTCTAGGCAAAGGAGAGAAGCAAATCAAAATATTCAAGTACAACGAACAATATGCGACTACACTGACAAATTAAATTGCAGCAATTTATATATACAAACATTATATATATATATATATATATATATATATAAGCTGCAGCTACTGTTGGTTAGTCAAGATATAAACTGAGATAGTTACGAGCAATGAGCAATGACAACTGTCAGTGGCAATGTGCAGCATGTTCATCATGATAATATAGTCACCATTGGCGTAACGTCTCGCGTATCCTATTCTCAGTAACAGTAGCACACTGCTTCGTTGAACTCACGTAATTCCCATGGCAATAGTCATTGTCATTGTCGTCCTTTTCATGGATGCCATTGTCATTACTGCCACTACAATGATTGCTGATGTCTGGCTGGCTGGCCGACAGTTGAACATTCGGACAAGTCTGGCTAACTTGGATGACTTGTTATTTTTTTTTTGTCCTAAGCTTAACTCAATGAAAATCCTTTTCATAATTTGCTTGCTGATGTCTGTGATACTTTATGCAAGCAATGCTTTAATGCTGTCTCTTCCGGTGTTGTTTGCAACAAAATCACTCTTTTCGTATGACGGCAGGAAGGAAAGAAATGTCAAGTCCTGTGTGGGAAAAGACCGGAGCTAAATGACTTTCAATATTTTAACGTCTTTTTTTTTATAAAAATGGCGACAATGAGTTTCCGACTACCTTAAATTGACCGTACTGTAAAGGTGCTGTGGCTATATGCGTCAATTTTAAATTATTAAAGATCTTTAAGCCGTCGTTGCGACGACTATTCTTTTTTTGGTCGCTGACGGCAATTGTCATGAGCATGAAATTGACAAGGGTTCCAACTGAAGATGCAAACGCAGCTGCTAAGTGCGGTCGACACTTTTCAACCACATCGACAAAGTATCATACTTCATTCAAGCCGGTGCTGTAAATTGTGAAATTGTTCTATATTTGCTTCTAGCTACTTGCTACCATGGTGAATTTCGAGTCCAATTTCTGCGCATGTTTCATTTGTCAAATGCCACTGGGTCCAATAGGGGCTGCCTGAGAGCCAAGAGCCGAGAGCTATGTAATTGATGAAGCAGCTTGTTTAGACATTGACTAAGCACTGGACGCTGTCCGACTAGCAATATGTTGAGGTTGGCGGCTTGTTAAAATTGTTGGCCAATGGTTTATGGTTTATATGAAGTACTACAGATGTTGTCTGTAATATTTAATCAAATCCCTTTGTAATTGAACCATGGGAATTCTTTGCAACAGGCGGTCAAAAGAAAAAAAAAAAAAAAAACTCAAATCAAATTGATCTATATAGCTAACTATGTAACATTATGTATGTACAAACGTACATAAGTAGCATTACACGAATATATTCTTTAATGATAAAGTGAAATGTTTAAATTCGTCTCTCTGTGTGTGTGTATGTGCGTGTGTATGACGATGAATAAGTATAGTCAAAACGTAATGTCAACTTTGTCAACTTTGTCAACTCTGTCTCCTTTATTTATACCTATGTCAAGTACAGATCTGTCCCACGTAAGGTTCATCAAGTAAAACACTGACAAGTTTCCGACAGTGACAGTGACAAAAACAAACAATGAATTTGTGGTTCTAATTGCTGAACGCAATTCGAGATTCGCCTGGTAACCTAATAATATGCCAGAGGACAAGTATTAAAACAAAAAAAAAAAAACAAACACACACACACACACACAGAGGCGTTGAAAACGAATCATCAAATTATGTCGTAAAATTGAGAATTCCAAGCACGCTTACTAATTAGTCTTATCGTGGGCTGGGTAATATCAAGTTATTATGGTGGGCAGAGAATCTTAAGTTATTTTAAGAACAACAATATAGTTAACAAAATTCTTTGTCTGTTTTATATGTATATTTAATTATGCCGATGGATGTATGTATGTAAGTATATTATGTATGCATATAAATTGCAATAATTATTTAGCTTGAAATAAATTTTGTGAAAATTATCCCATTGTGCATTTAAAAACCTTAAGTTTTAAACAAACATTTCGGTCAACAAAAATCTAACTTTCACTTGAAGTTTTATTTTATTTTATTTTATTTATTTATTTTTTTTTTTGTTTCCTTCTTATCTTTTCTTTTTTCCCCCTTGGATTGCAAAAATGTTTTCTCTCTGTCTAAAGTAGATATAATAACAGCTGTCAGTCGGCATGTCCTGGCTCTGTCCTAAGCCTGCCAAAAACTCGAGTCTCCGCCCCATAATTGTTTCAACATAAGAAAATGTCAGGAAACTTTGCCATCGTTGATTTTCTTTTGCA
This sequence comes from Zaprionus obscuricornis, assembly GCA_037044475.1. Lineage (NCBI taxonomy): Eukaryota > Metazoa > Arthropoda > Insecta > Diptera > Drosophilidae > Zaprionus > Zaprionus obscuricornis. The sequence goes on from JBAMBR010004033.1 coordinate 35,148, forward strand.
GCTGCGCCACTGACACTGCCATAGCCACAGACACAGTAGCAGTCACAATCGTAGTAGCAGTAGCTATAGCAGTCGTAGCCACCACAAACCAAATATCTGAGTTTCACCGTGTGCTTAGAAAGTGAAAAACTTTGTGCGTGTGAAATTGTGGTTAGCAAGCAGCCAAAGAATGGCCCAACACAGCAACCGCGGCCAAGAATCTAGCGACGACAGGCGTACGGACTGACGACAGACCGACAGAGCGACCGTCGGGCAGACAAGGCGGATACTTTGAAGTGAGTTACAAAAAACAACGCAGCAGAATGAAATTAAACTTATATTGTTGCGTTTCCCGGTCTACAAGGATAAACTTTAGCAAAACTGGCGAAAGGGCGTACATTAAAACCACTGACAGGGCAGCAACTACTACTACTATAGGAACTGCTATAACTACAGCTACAACTACAGCTACATCCAACAGATGCAGCTGCGCCGTTTACAGAATTGGGGCTGAGAACATCCATGTTACTATTCGTCGTTGCTGGCAAAATGTCAGCGCACTTTAGTTTTACACACTCGCCGACATTGAGAAAATGCTTTTATTACGACGCGTCTGTATGAACCGCGCATCACCATTGCAGGTTTTTGCTGGCAAGCAGTAGCAGCAGCAGCAGCAGCTGCTTAACTCACTCTTGGGTTTAAACTTCACATTTTATTTTTTGCCATTTATTTTATTTTTTATTTTTTTAATATATATATATATATATTTTTTTTTTTTTTTGTACTTGGTTGAAATTCACTTGAAATAAGATTACTTCCCTAGCCCAACGTGGTCGCAATTGCAGGCTAATTAAAAATTTGTCATACTAATTAAACGCACGCCACTGTGCGACGTGATGGACGAACGACAGGACGACATTGGTGCTCTGTGGCTTATGGTAAATCAGTGGAACTGGAAATGGTAGTAGCAGTGGCAGTGGCAGTCGCAGTGTCAGTTGACGCAACCTCAAAACGCTGATGGAACAAGTAGAAATTTTCTTAATTATGTTTTAGCTAATGCAGAACATTGTTTTTACTTTATGCTCGTACTTGTACCCTCATCTACCTCCATCCCCGCCCCACCCTATTAATCAACTATTACCCCTTTAAAAAAAAAAAACTTACACTACTCTTTTTTTTCATTTTCTTTCATGCTTCCTATTGTTATTTTAGGCGCATTTACATTTTTTGTAAGCTGCATTTTTTTTTTTGCTTCAACCTTACCTGAAACGTCGTTGCATGCTTTTGCTAAGCGAATAGAAAACCGCTGACACAGATGCCACAGCAATGCCGCTGTATAGCACCCGCAACCTCATAGTTGTCAAGACAAAAGGAAGCCAGCCTATGCCACACGACACGAGAAGCACGAGGCACGCGTCTGTTGTGGCAGCGTAAGCAAGACGACAGAATTTTAATGAGATATCTGTGATGGCGGCAGTTACAACAGAAGCTAGCAGCTATGCCTTGATCCAATTTTGGTTATATATACTGTAGTGCATATTGTAAGGCATCTTGATATTGTTATAACGCTTGATGGTCACTAAGCTTGAAAGGTTTTCTAAGTACTACTTTCTACTTGTACTACATTATAAGAATCTAAGCAAATATTCTTTGGTGTTGCTCTTTTTCTATTTTCTCATTTTTTTTTTTTTTTTTTGTTTTTGTTGTTGGTTGAAAATTGTTGGTGAAAGCAAAGCATAAGATTATACAAAAGCTTTTACTGGACATAGTCACCATAGTCTCAAATAAGCTTCTATATACAGTGAGAGCTAAATGTACTTTATCATTTTCACATCACACGTGCTGTATTCTCTCGTTTTTCCCACAGTTAGTTCTGGCAATTTCGCTTGTTAATGAAATTTGCATTTGTGCTACGTGCAGCGCAAAAAACATTTGCCTGCCTTCCTTCCTTCCTTCCTTTATTTTGGTGATGTGCGATAAATTAGAAAATCAAGCATTTTATGCTAATGCCAACGCCCACAGACCATCCCCAAGTGACGCCTACAACAACTAACTTTGAGTTTGACAAGTTTTTACCACTTTGCATTTTCGTCTTCTATTTCGCTTTTTTTTATTATTATTATTATTTTTTTTTTTATACTTTTTCTGCTGCATCAGTATGCGCTATGATTGAGCAAATGAAATTACTCATACGCTACGTTTTCAATTTTGAAAAGAAAAGAGAGAGACAAACAACTTGAAGTCATCAATAGATTTAACATTTTATAGTTGTAGAATGTAGCACGAATAAGGGTAAAATTGTGAGGGAATTGGAAACGTAAGCTGATTATTGTGCAAGGAAATCAAATGAATTTCGTACGAAATAAATTTCATTGCTGCATTAAGTGAGAGGAAAAGAATGGCAACCGTCAGTCAGATGATTTTGACTAGAGTACGATCCCAAATCCGCATTGATTTCTTTATTGCAATTTTATTTGATTGCGTTCATATGAAATTACGTATACGCAATGTTGGAACAAGGAATGTAACATCGTGCAAAACTCTCATCAGTATTATCAGTGAGTGGCATCAAACCTGCAATCGCTGTTGACGATACCAACAACAAACAACAACAACAACAATGACAATGCCAAACGAAACAGTTAGAGACAGAACGTCAGGGGCGTCAGGGTGACAGTATCAACCACAGCAACAGGAACAACAATCAAGCAACACTTACTGAGATAGAGAAGGTAAAGACGTGAACGTTAACGTTTGAGCAAATATCTAAAACGTAAATGTGTCACGTAAATGGAGCGTAAATTTCAATAAAAATCATTTCAATTTTACCAAAGCCAAAAAGTCCCGTAACTGCTTCAGTCAAACACCATGCAAGGCTGACAATGTTGTAAATGCTGCTTGGGTGGATTTCTGCCTCCAACAACTACAACTTCAAATGAGATGCGCGTGCTTGGCAAATGTAAGTAGAACTGTAGACTGTCAATGCATAGCAGAGCATAGCATTTGCCTTAGCAAATGTGAATCATGGCAGGAAGGTAAAAACACTAAGCATTATATCTTCCGCTTAAAGGAAATTGAATTTTTCGTCCATCTTCCGATTATATGGTATTAACAATTGCACTTAACTACTTAATAATCTCACTCACCCGATGCTTCGATGTAACATTTCTGCCAGCGTGGGATTCTCTACCGTAACATCTGGATCATTGTCAACTATGACATGAGCATATTCATCGCTAAGCAACAGTTTCTGTAAATCAATATATCGATCATGCGGCGTTGGTTTACGCGTTGAAAGCATTGATCCAGTGGCAACTGTATCCTGGCCACTTGTTGTGCCACCATTTTGACCAGCCGAGGCCTGAGCTTGTGTTGATGCTTCCTTAGAGCCCGATGAGTTACTGCAAAAAATTGTTTTTATTAGTGGTGATTTTTGCATAGGGTGACTGCCAAAAATGAGTAAAAAGTTGTGCAACGAAATATTTGGAACTCGTTATTATTACCGCTAAAGAAACTTTGATATAGCTCAGTTCATGGTATCTTAGAAAAATATGTTGAAATAATTTAGCAATAGTATTAAGCATAAACCGGGAAACTAATTGATTTTTGTTTTGCTAATTATCAGTGTGACCGTATCTTAAAACAAGTAAAATACCTTGACTTTGCATATAGCTATGCAAATATACTTGTGCAAAATTCTAATGCATTAAAAATACTACAACACTAAATAGTTGATTAACCTAATGAAAATTTGGTCACACTGTTTTGCAAGTTGATATTAAAGATCAGTAAAATTTTAAAAATAACTTGAAATTATTAAATAAATATGTTACATAAAAGCATTGAAAAGCTATTAATATCTGTGAGTGCTGCTGCTCTTTGTGATGAACTGGCAAAAATAATATTTTATGGTACAATCTCTAGGCAAAAGAGACATGCATATGTATGCAAATGTAAAAGTTCTTATTACATATAAAATTATCATGTTTTTGCTGCCTTTAACTTAACCCTGGTTGAATGTCAACAAATTGTGACTAGTCGTTAGTGCAAATCTCAGGAGCTGCTCAAGTAACTAAAATAACTAACATAATTTGAGTGCTACTTTGCCTTTGGCCATTAAAATTTATATATAGGTGTATATATATATGTATGTGGGTGTGTGTGTGTGTGTGTATATGTAGTACGTGTGTTTACATGACAAGTTGCATAGTTTGCATGCAACGAATGCTGCATCATTAGGCGAAGGACTTACAGATTAGAAGCTTAAATAGAAGTGTGTAAATTGCTTTGGCTTAGCCACAAAAAAAAAACTTTACTAGATTGTCGTTTACATTTTTAATTGTTCATTCAAGTGCGTGCTCTTTGTATGGTAGATCAGCTTGAATATCTCTATCTGTGCTATGCTCTCTTTTTTTTTTTTTTGTTTCTTACTTGCTTGTCACTCAAAAGGTGCGCACATGTGTACAGAGTCAGGCAAAAGCGCGAAACTTTTTCAATTAACACAGTTGCCAGCAAGCTTTAAACTTTACATTCGCAACAGGCCATAAGCATCAGATTCGCATTTTATCTCTCTCTTTCACTTAACTCTGTCTCTCTTTAATCTGTTATCTTTGCCGCAAGTCTTATTACGAATATCTTATAACCAGCTTGTGCAGATACACACATACATATATATATATATATATATATGAACATACAAAAGAGATTCACATATTGCAACTTTATGTGGCAAGAAGTATTTAATGCTTTGTTCTCTTCATATATATTTGCTTATATAATATAAAATGAGTAGCTAACATTTAAGTCAAAGCCAAAAACTAAATGCAAACTAACCGAAATATCTGTTTAGATATTTATGCAATATGTCTAATTGATTTTGTGACCAGAGCATATGGTATGTGGTAAGTTATATGTTAGATGTTACATATTCTACACTACATGTTACCTTGATACCTTACAAGCCACGTGACAGCTAAGAGCTAAGCCTATTTAGCAAAGGCAGCGTGATGCAATGTGGCAACAAATTAGTTTGCAACATTACTTACATATGTACATAGTATATGTATATCTACTTATTTACCAACATACACACACACACACACACACACGTGACACGCGCATCACACATACCATACATATGTACATACATGCAAGTATATGATAGCACTTGTATATCATTGTTGCATGGATCGATGTTCGTTGTGGCGTGCACTTAATTAAACTAAGAGCAAACTTTGCTCATTAAACTGTCACGTGATGTGCACAAAAACAGGTGACACAACCAGGTCTTCTCTCAGGTTAGATTGGACATTTTACGCGGATAATTAAGTAATTTTTCAATTCCTTGACATTGCATATGGTTAGATGTTAGATGTCAAGTGCAGCCGTTTTATCTCTCAGATTGGTAATACCTATAAAAACTATGACGCGGACATAGCTGTTAATCAGACTTCAATATGTCATCATTGAGACCATCGGAAAGTTTTAATCAAATAATGCGTTTCGTACGAACGGTAACTAGTTGCGTCGGTTGTGATGTTTATGATCCAAATTATCAGTATAATCGTTTTACGGCTTTAACTCTGATTACAATTGTGGTTTATGCAATCTTTACATGTTTCACAGTAATTAAATTATTTAGTTGGATGTTCATGTTACAGACTCTTGTCACGTTGGGCAGTGTGGTGCAAGGTGTTAATAAACTTGTCATATTTGCAATAATTGCACCACGTAAAGTATGCCAAATGAACGAATTACTTATTAATCTCTATGAAGAGTATGAAAATAAATCAGATCCACGATATGCACAAGTACTATTGATCACATGTCAAAAGCTACGAAACGCTCTAATGTTGGTTGGCATATTTTATTTTTTGGGATTACTGGGAATAATTGCCACACCATTGGTGACCACCAAAATAACCGGTACATTTTATTTAATACTACACTATCATATTCCGGGTGTTGATGTTACTACAACATTTGGACAAATTGTAACACAATTCGCACATGGCATTTCAGCTATGATCGGTGCAATTGGCATGTATGCTGGGGATATTGCTATCGTTGTTAATCTATTGCAATCATATGCATTCTCCAATATATTGCGCCTAAAAGTCGACACACTTAATACTTATGTGGGCAACAGTAATACCGAAAAAACTCAGGATAAAGCCAATAAAATGCTAGTCGATATTGTACAATGGCATCAACTCTATTTAAAGTGAGTAAATAATTATATAAATTATGTAAATATAATGGAAAATATATATGCATATCAAATGTCATGTGTTTCCTTAGTTTCATCTCGGACTGTAATGAATTATATTTTTCAGTAGTCTCCATTCAGATAGCAACATCTGCTGTTTGCATTGTGCTGACTATATTTTCATTAATTACTACACTCTGGCCTGGAGGATATTGTTATATGCTTATCCTTTTTTCAAATATGTATATTTTTTGTATCCTAGGTACATTGGTAGAGAATTGTGTAAGTTTTGCTTTGACCCATGTACATATGTTAGGTTCACATATTAAAATTTATATCGTGCATTATTTGCAGAATGAAAATGTTATGTATGAGATGTATAATATTGATTTCTTTAATATGACTGTTAGCCAACAGCGCATAGTATTGTTTATGCTATCGAAGAGCCAAAGACAGGATGTTATACAACTATTTGGAGTAATTCCATTGAGTGTTAGTACAGCTCTGCAGGTATGCGAACATTTTTTTTTTCAATTTTTCTATCATAAATAAAAAATGTTCTATTGTTTTGCAGATTACTAAAAATATTTATAGCATCACAACAATGATGATGAAATTCATAATGAAATAAATACAATGCTAGGACAACCACCACTAGCATTACTATTGCATAATAATTATTAAATTATTATTAAATGCTTTATTTAAATTTATTACGCTTAAATTAAAAATACAAGTACAGCGAATACATAATAATTTTAAATTTGCCATGGCATATTTAATTTTTAATAAACTTAGACGAATGAAATTGCAGTAAATAGAGTATATCAAATGCTTTATGAATTTATTAAATGTTTTCTAGCAAAATATTGGCGTTTTTTTTTTTTATATATTTCTATGGCATATTCTATATCAAATTATAAGGTCTACCTCTACGGTATATGGTTGAGAACATCTTTCACACGAAGACTTTAGAGATACAAAATTCTAGATGCAATTTAATAAATTTTGTGTTATTTTATGGAAATTTTCTACTATAATTTGCATTTGCGTATATAAAATCTTTCGAATCAAATAATTTACCACACATTAAGCCCAAGTTCTATTGCCAATTTCACTAAATCATTTTTAATGAAAAATTTAAAATTAATAGCCTAAAATCGAAGACTCTTTTATAGGTCATAGGTCACTTTCATAGACTCGTTTATATTTAATGATTGTTTTCAATGATGCATGTAAGTGCAGTAGTACTCACCTCTTTTGTAGGAACTTGCGTTTAAATTCATGGAGAATTCCTCCACCACCGCCAGCGCCAGCTCCAGCTGTGCCCACTTCGTTGTAGTCATTATTGCTGCCAAACCGCAGCTTATGATGTTGTGGTTGTAATAGATGACGATTCGCCACACCGAAATCCATTTGAACATCAACAATAAGTAGAAGAGTTAACAGCACGAGCGTTGCTCCTAGACTAATAGCCAGGCGCTCCTTAAGCTTCATAGTACGCAGGACGGCCATTATGGGTATGGTATGAGGATCTGGATTGGACTGAAGATTATTATTAGGTTTCCTATTGCGATGTCTGTCGGTAGTTTCTATTTGATTTTGTGTATGTGCTGCTGTTGTGGCTGCTGCTGCTACTGCTGCTGCTTTTGATGATGGTTCACACTTGAAGTAAGTGTTTTGCTCGCTAGCACAATAGTTACGCAGCCTAGATAACCATCCGTTTTTGTTGGTCGATTTTGGCAGTGGGTCGACCGATGGCGTTGGCTCCGGCACTGGCTCAACCACTTTCCGGCCCGGTGAGTTGGCTGTTTGAAGTGCAGCGTTGCGGGCATGCGAAGAGCGCACAATGCGACGCTTGATGAGCACACGTCGTCGTCGTGGCTCTGCCTCTTCGTTGCCGGCGTCACTTTGTTGAACTTCAAATTGCGATTGCGATTCGTTTAACGCGTCTGTCGACCAACGTGTGACCGCATCAACTGCAGGAGCAACGCTGCTACATCGACGACCGTCGACTTCACAATTGTTATTGTTACGCCAATGCAAATTTGCAAAGGTTATTTGTTCAGCTGATAAATCGTTATTGTCGATATCAGCGCTGCTGCTGTAACGCTGCTGTCGCTGTCGGAATTTCTGCAGTCGCTCCGCTAACGGTGCGCTCTGCGCACAGCTGGAAAAAAAATAAATAAATAAATGAGAGGAGAATTTTATTAGACTGGCATATCAGTGTGTTTAAATCAGCTGGTACAAAAATTTTACATATTATTGTGTGAAGTGCTATTAAATGTCGCAAACAAAAAATAGCCGCTGCATAAAGTTTTGATTCATAGCTCATAAAAAAAATATAAGAAAAAAATGTTCAAGAGAATATTTATTGATGTTTTTACAAATCTAATACTCGTCAATTCAAAGCTATCAAAAATGTTTATATTATATTTTTATTTTATTTTAGACGCTGACCAAAGCCTCTTATTAATTTGATACAAATGAACTGAAACCGTGCAAAAATGTTTATCGTTCTTTGTTTTATATATAGCTGCAGCTTTAACTGCAAAAACTAACATCAAAAATATGAACAGGCTGTAAACTCTTTTTTTTTGCATAAAACGACGTCATGTCTATCCACAATGTTGACGATTGCCGGAAATGCGACAGAGTCATTTTTTTGTTTTTGTTTTGTTTTTTGTTTTTTTTTTTTTATGTGCCGACAACTCTGCAGTAGTCGTTGTTGTTTTCTATTGTCTAACAGCTATAGAGTCTCTTTCTCTCTCTCTCTCTGCGTTACAGTAACATATTTTTTTAGTGAACTTTTCAGTGGCCGCCAGGCAGATAGTCAGGATTTAAACTCTAACAACAGGATCGTCATGGGATTACAAAATAGTTGTTTTTACTTTTTTTTTTTTATGATAGGCAGGTCAAAGTTAACAAAGTTTAGTGTCTACTCATATGAAGCAACAACCTGACAAAAAAAATAAAATAATAATTTTGTGTGTGTTTGTGGCTGAGCTTTAAATTTAAAATGTAAAAGGAAGAAACACACACAAAGCCTGCGGTAGCAATATGTGCAAATTGCGGGTATTTCACATTTATAACTATACTGAAAATTGTGCAAAAAGTTATATAAGTTCAAATAGTAAAGTTTACTGGTATGACATATCAAAGCTATCAGATACACGCACAGACACACAGACATACTTTGCTGCGATGTGATATCAATTTTTGACGTCAGCTGATTGCCGATTAGTGCCGAGCATGATAGAAAACATGACAAAGGCAACTTTTGATTTACAAAAGGGAATCAAAACTGAACTGAACTTTACACCAAACTCATGAGCGAGTCATGGCAAACAAATCAAACAACGTGCCAATTGCCAGTGCAGCCTATCAAAGTTGCATATCAAGACGCGAAGACAATTTGACAGCTATGTATATATGTATATATATGTTTGTATGTATGCATGTATGTATGTATGTACATGTAGACGGAAAGTACTGCTCAAATCATTCACATGAATGAGAGGGATGCCTCGGCAAAAGATATACGAAGATATGCGCAAAGCAAATGTCTGCAACAATCAAATCAATTGCAGACATTGACGTTGCCAATTGCCAGCTAAAACGCAGCCCCAACTATGACAGTCAGCAACAACGTGACCTGTGTAAATGCTGTAAATGGAGTTCACAGACGAAGCTTAGCAGAAAGGGCAAAAAATACATACATGCATACATATATATACGTGAATATATGTACATGACTGCGACAGAGACGTCTGATAAGCAACAGCAATAGCAACAACAACATGTACATATGTATATCAGTATCATAACAGCAATGTATGTACATACACTTGACAGTAAGAGAAAGCAAGTGACAGACAGAAAGAGAGAGATAGAGAGTGTGTCTGTGTGAAGTTCGATGCTTGCTATTAGCATTTGTTAGCTGCATGTCATTTTCATTGTTGTTGTCCAACATACATATCTGCGTTGTTGCTATCGATGTTATGCTGTGTTCTGCACTGTGCTATGCTTTGCTGTGCTCTGCTTTTTTATAAAATTGCTGCGTTGCATTAAATTAAATTGATGCGGTGTATTAATGATGGAACCGTACTGTGAACGAGGAGAAATATCGACAACAGTTAACGCTTTCGGCAAAAGTCTTCGTAATGTAATTACCGCACTGCACAGTAGTAACAATGGCAACACCGACAACGACAACAACAATAATAACAACAACAAATTCAATGAAAAAGACTTTTTCCTGACAGTGAGTGACAGCCATTGCTCTTACTCTTCAATTGCTTTTTTTTATTAATCTCACATAAGAGAAAAGAATAAAACAATAAGAGTTAAAAGCCAAACATATTTCAATATATCCGTGAACGTGCAAAAGGGTTAAAAGCAACCAACAATCCGAAAAAGGGAAAAAAAATACATTATATGCTGGACTATGTAATACCCGGTACTCATGTGCAGCAAATTGAAAAATGCAAATGTTCAAGTTTATGATCTGATTTTTAAATTTTCACAGCTCTGTGTGATATGATTAGATTTTAATTTCTGGAAACTGTGAGGGATTTGGAAAAATTCCAAAATACGAAAATCCTATAGTCTCTATAGATGTAGAAGCATGTAGGAACACTACTGAAGCACAAAAGGTCATCAAGCATAGCATAAATTTTGCTAATATCACAAATATCACAAAATAATTAGACATTCTGCTCTCTATGGATATCGAGTATAAAAATCATTGAAATCATTACAAACATCTGTGATAATTTAATTGCTAAGCCCTAATAAATAATCAAGAGTATTTATTATATTTTATTAGAGTATCTCTGAACAATCGCTACACATGTAGTACATCACTTTGACCTCATTATCGTATAAATAAAATTTCGCTTTCAATCAATTGACAAATTGGCTTCCGCTACCTTTCTCTTGCTCAATTAGCTCAATGAATTCGCATCGTCAAACGTCTACAACAAGATTATGCATTTTCCACTGATTCGAATCTAATGTTGTTCCTGTTGCTGTTGCCTCTCATGCAACGCATGATTGATTTTTTGATACTTTTCCGCACTATTCCAATTTTGCACTTTTCCTACATTGATTTCCCTGTAGTATTCATTCATCTATTCATTGAACCCTTCGTTAGCACATGTTATACGAGCAACAGCAGCAGCAGTTGTGCTCGGTAACAACTATTGTTATGAGAAGCAAAAAATGCAAGCGTAACGCGTAACCCGCTTAACAATCTTAACACTCACAAATTGGTTGAGCCAACTCAAATCAAATCTGTAGCGATTGTGCAATAGCAACAGCAACTGCTATAAATGACACGCTTGTTGCATTTGCTGACACGCCCTACCGCCTCTTTTATCCAAGCGAATGCTGTTCGTTTGTTTGATACGCATCAATGAAATTGAAGAATGTCGTTCATTGTGCTTATTGCTGTATCGCTGTATCGCTGTGTCGATATGCACAAACAAATCGAAAGAGCGACTGGCAAAAGACTTATCGATTTCCATTGATGAGTGGTTGCACTTGAGCTGCACGCAGCAACAACAGAGAATAAAAAAAAAAATAAATAGCACAGCAAACAATAAAAGAAGCAAACCGAAAGAAAAAAAAAAAAACATAATAACAACTGCTACTACAACAATCCTCGAATCATTGTGCGGACAAATCAAAGCTGATTGGCAATCCGATATGCAAATGACTTTGCAAACTGTTCCAGTTACAGGTCGTGACTAGCTCAGGGAGGGGGTCAAGGTTATTTTTACTCATTGTTTGACTCTATTTTGTAAATGGCCAACGAAGTCAGTAGCCAAAACTTGTATTAAAAAGAATTTTATAAGCTTTTCTTTTGAAGTATTTTACATCACTTTTAAAGTTTATGAAGTTTATATTTAAGTTGCAATTATTTCAGAATTGTTTTGATTGCTTTTTTTTATTTATTAAATAAATATTTAATATTTCCATTAAAAATATGAAACTTTTATTTAAGAAACTCAATAGTTTCCTTAAAATTTTATTTTTTTGCTTAGCAGGCGTAGATTTCTGGCGATTTACCTTTGATTCTGTAGCTTTTCAACGTCATCTTCATATACATTGTAATTGTAAGTTGCACCGATAGCAGTTGCAGTATCAACAGTGCCAGCAGCAGCTGAAGATATTGTTGAATAAATTTCGTGCTGTTGGTTTCCTTGGCTGCTGTCCAAAGACAGAGAGTTTTGCAGTTGGTGCAGGTGATTCTGTTGCAACGATTTCTCTGTAGCTCTGCCCCAGGTTATTTCATTACCAAAGTCAACATTGTTATGCCACAGTTGAGGCAACTTAGGTTGCTCTGGTGTCTCTTGTGATTGCTGCTGCTGGCTTTGCCTACCACTGATAATACAATTTTGCGTCTCGCTTGTTGATTTCCAGTTCTTTTGCTCATGCCAAGGCAAGGAAGGACGACGAAATGTATCGTCAACAGACTGATGCTGCTGTAAATGCTGCTTCTGCTGTAGCTGCTGCTGATACCAACCATTGTTGTCATTGTTAGTGATTTCATCCATTGGGTAACCTGACTCTTCATTGCTGTCATTGTGCATATAGTATTTATGCTCCATTGTATTATTATTGTTAATTCCATTGTATTGTTTTATTACTGATTGATTTTTAGGTAATATTAATTGATTTATGAAATGCTCATTGCTCCCATACGTTAAGCTATCCTGGTAATCAGCATTGTTTATACTATTTCCATGGTAACTAGAAATTTGATCCATGGAATGTCGAAGCTTATGATTGCTTAATGAAAGTCCATGTCCCTGTTCAGCATGCTGTGACTGTTCTTGCTCAAGACTCTGCTCCTGCTGAGACATTCCCCGTTCCAGGCAAACGGTACTTTGGCTGCGTTGTCTTGCTGCCTTCCGCTTTGCCAGGGCCGCCGGAGTGGGTGCAAAAAGATTTCGTATGTTGGCATTTCGTTGCGTAGCATTAGCTGCATTTCCATTGCCTGCGGCATCGTTGGACTGCTTAACCTGAATAATTGTGAAATATTTTTGCAATTGGATTTTCATTGCTTTCGTTAGAAGAAGTAGAAGAAGGCTTTTGTTCTTGGCCATTTAAGAGTGTTAATTGTGCTGGATTTTCAGGAGCAAAAACAACAAAAAAACAAAAACAAAAACAAAAGAACAAAAAAAGAAAACCATGACGCTTAGGGCAATCCATGCGCAAGAATATTTAGCAAAAATGTTGTTTGGGTTAGTAGAAAACGTAGACGTCGAGCGATAAAACGATAAAGATAACGATAACGATAACAGTTGTTATAACCACGCACGTTGGCCAACAAAATGCAAAAACGGGCAAGGAATATGATACGCAGCAGCTCAAGCAACTTTACTAATACTAAACTCAATGTGCAGACATAATCGGATGAGTTATTTTGAAGAACGATTTTTAGCAACGCAAACGGATGTACTTACGGATGTACTGCTTGCCAGCGATATCCTTGAAGCAAGTGACATTGAAGCTAACGTTAGCAAAAAAAAAACGTATCAACTCAGTGTCAGAGGGTCGGTCATCAACAAAACACACTCGTAGATGGATGTTTGAAAATTACTCAGTGCTTCTTTCGTGTTCTTTCAAAGCCGGCTCAATCTGTTCGTCCGTAAAACATTGGACATATCCCAAAATGAAACACACAGATTAGAAACGGCAAAAGTTTGAAAGAGAGAAAGAAAGAGAAAAATTAGAAGAGAATGATAGAGAGAAAGAGAAAAGAAGAGAGATAGAGAAATATAAATAGAAGTAGAAGTAGAAGTAGAAGAAACGTAAGACAGATTAGAATAAGCGGATAATTTTCAAGCAGCAAAATGACAACCAAAAGAAAACTGCAAACATCAACAGAAATTTAAGAACCAAAAGACATAAACAACATGTGTATGAAAAGTAAGGTGGTAATGCCAAGTGATGCTTAAATTGATACAATAAGCTATAAAAGTCTTTGTTAATTCTATTTTCATTATTCAATTTAAGTAATTTTCTTCTTTTTTTTTAATAATTCAATTTTAAATCTGATTTACTAACAGTTTTTCTTAACATTATTTAACAACTTTTAAAATACCTGAAAAATGTTTTTTATTGATTGTAAAGCAATAACTTTAATTTTACAAATATGCAAAAATATTTTTGCTTTTCATTTTGTAAATTTTCTTTTGTAATTATACATTTACAGTTATTGTTTTCAACAGATTAAGTTACAATTGCTTAAGATGAGGCGTGAGATTCTAATTGTGTATCGATTATTTATCCAAGTATTATCTAGCTATGTTTTCTATCTTTGCGTTTGGCTTTTTTCCACTTACATTTTTTGTGAAATTTCTTGATTGTTGTTGTTGGTTTTCTATTTTTTTCTATTTCATTTTCTTGTGGCTGCAACCGGCAAAAAAAAAATAATCAAACCTGCCACAAAAGCAACTGACACACGCATATACGCAAACACATATATACACAAAAAAGACAGACACTTGAGCCGGGAAGAAGCTTACAATCTGATGAAATCCAACATCTGTTTGTTTGTACATAGCACATGCACCGCACCACTTTCACAGTGCGACACAAAAAATTGCATGTCAAGTGAAATTACTCGTTTACTCTGTTGCAACAAATAGCTAAGGAAGGAAACGTTATCCTGCCAGATAGAGGATACAGC
>JBAMBR010004034.1:0-38746 GCA_037044475.1 Zaprionus obscuricornis
CTTGCAAACACTATTTGAAAATTTTATGTTTTTTTCAACATTTTTTTAATCAAATTGATTTAAAATATATTCACTTTTTTTTTGAATATCGATTGAATATTGAGTGAATATATTCATAAACATTCATAAGTATTCAAAATGTAGTTCAAAAAGTTGATATTTGACGTTTTTATTCGCTTTTGTATTGATTGAATGCAACAGTTGCAAGTGAATACATTCAAAATTATGTTAAATATGCTGAGCATAAATGTGAATAGTTTCGAGTATATTCACTTTTTTTTTTTTTTGAATATTTATTAAAATTTATGTGAATCTATTTATTTAATTTCCCTGAAATTCATTTGTATTAAAAAAAAAATTGAATAAAAAAGTGAATAATTTTGAATATATTTCATTTATTCAATTGAACTGTTTGAATATCTTTGTGCATTTTGTTCCTTTCCCTTTCTTTCTCTCTCTCTCTCTCTCTCTCTCTCTTTTACTCACTGTTGAGAAATTTGCACAAAACTTGAATAAATATTTTTCACAATGAATAGTTTCGAATATATTCATTTTCATTTATTAAACTGTTTGAATATGCTGAAAACTATGTGTATTTGCTCAATTTCTCTTACTTCGCTTTTTCTGTCTCTCACTCTTACTCTCTCTCTCTCCTGTTTGAGATCTGAGTTTTTCTCTCTCTTTTTCTCACTCTCACTCCCTCTCTCTCTGCTCTCTCTTATATAGCATTTAGTCTTATATTATCAATCAATCAATTTGATTTGTATAGTGAGTGCAATAATTTAACGCACCAAACAAATCAAATTGATTGATTGATATATAAGCTAAAGCTAAAAGACGGAGACGGAGAGAGAGAGAGAGAGAGTGAGAAAAAGAGAGAGAAAAACTCAGATCTCAAACAGAGAGAGAGAGAGAGAGTAAGAGTGAGAGACAGAAAAAGAGAAGTAAGAGAAATTGAGCAAATACACATAGTTTTCAGCATATTCAAACAGTTTAATAAATGAAAATGAATATATTCGAAACTATTCATTGTGAAAAATATTTATTCAAGTTTTGTGCAAATTTCTCAACAGTGAGTAAAAGAGAGAGAGAGAGAGAGAGAAAGAGAGGGAAAGGAACAAAATGCACAAAGATATTCAAACAGTTCAATTGAATAAATGAAATATATTCAAAATTATTCACTTTTTTATTCAATTTTTTTTTTAATACAAATGAATTTCAGGGAAATTAAATAAACAGATTCACATAAATTTTAATAAATATTCAAAAAAAAAAAAAAAAAGTGAATATACTCGAAACTATTCACATTTATGCTCAGCATATTTAACATAATTTTGAATGTATTCACTTGCAACTGTTGCATTCAATCAATACAAAAGCGAATAAAAACGTCAATTATTAACTTTTTGAACTACATTTTGAATACTTATGAATGTTTATGAATATATTCACTCAATATTCAATCGATACTCAAAAAAAAAAGTGAATATATTTTAAGTCGAATTGATCACAGAAATGTTGAAAAAACATAAAATTTTCAAATAGTGTTTGCAAGCATTGTGATGATGAGAAAGCACTTGGCATAAACTTTTGGTAGTCATTGTATATTCGTTTGTTTGCATTTTATATTCACATATGAATTGAAGTGTTTTGTATGATTTTCTTCAGCTCTTGTTGTTTGTTGTTGTTGTTGTTATTGTTGTTGTTGCTGTTGTTATTGTTGTTGACTTTCTTGACTTTACTATGACTATTTGGGTTTCATATTGAACTTGTAATATGCGGAGTCCTTTATCCTTTACGCTACATACACGTACATGCCAAAGAGCGCGCGCGCATCTTCATGTGTATGCGTATCTGTATGTGTGTGTGTATGAGTATTTCTTAGTCTCAGTGTATATTTCTTAGTCTCTATTGGAGAAGCTGATGCTGACTCAGCCAAAGGCAATGGCAATGTTCAATGTCCAATGTCCAATGCGTTGTCTGTCTGTGCTTTTTTATCTGTTTTACTCAGTTTCAACATTTCTTTACTCTATCTCTCTCTCTCGCTCATTCTCTCTCTCTGTCTCTTTCTATCTGTGTGTACTACTGGCTTTTGTTTATCAAACGATGCTGTTCATATTGCTTGGTACAAGTTAAAAATTCCAATTTTATTTGGCATTTGGATGCGTGCTGTGTCCCCTGGTTTCTTCAATCCTTATGTGTCCTTGTATATATACTATATATATATATATAGCTATTTCCTTGTCGGTATATACTATATATATTTATATATATATATATATATCGACTGTTGGTTTCCTTTCGTTTAGGCATTTGCAGCACGTTTCCTTTCTTAAATTTCAAAGGCTCTAAACTTGAGCTTAAACGAAATGAAATGAAAATCTATTTGTGCCAATGAGCCACAACAAACTACACGATTCACATTTTCCGACACGCCCTTACCTTCTAAGCCCTCCCTGTCCCTGCACTGCCACCCAAATACACATCTTTCACCTCTCAGTAAGCATTACCAATTTGACCAGCAATCACGCGCATTGTGGCACGTTTCAAGCTACATTGCCACAGCCACAGCCACAGCCAATGCCATTGCCATTGCCATTGCCACAAAGCCAAAGGCTCTTCATTGGTGGCACTGTCATTGTGCGCCACGTTTGTTGCTTTGCCAGCGATTGTCACCTGTGCGTAGCTGCACGCGCCATGCTTCCCACCTCTTCATGCAGAGGCTCATCATTTACGAACGACATTGGCAGAGTGGCAAAAGACTCGCTAAACTGTTGCTTCCACAAATAGTTTGCATAGCGACGCGTTTTACGCTGCCAGCAAAGCGGAACGAGCCAAAGCTGCATGGACCAAGCGAAGGCATAGAAGGCAATGGACGAGGAACAGGACCAGGACCAGTACCAGGTGCAAATGAATGCCTAGATTTATGCGTAATAAATTTCAATCTGTTGCCAACAAGACGCAGATTAGACGCAGCAACAACAGCAGCAACGAACAGCAGCAGCAACAACAGCAGCTTAGGCGAACCTCAACCGCCTTTGGCAGCTTGGTATGCGGTTCTTTTTTTTTTTACTGCGTATTAGTAGAGTCAGTGGAAGTGTAGGAAGGGATAGCTGGAGGGGGGCGGCAGCTAGCGACCCTTGCGTGATAAATTGCAAGACAGCTGCTCCACTGACCAACACGATGAAGTGGCAAAAAGAGATGAGCCAAAAAAATAAAAAAAATACAAAAAAAATAGAAGTATAAAAAAAATACCAAAAAAAAAAGAAAGGAATAAAAAAAAATAGCAAAACTGTTGAGGAAGCGCGCGTTTAATGAAGTCGAATATGCAAATTGTTTGTTTGTTTGTGGCTGTACGTCAAATGCTTTGTGTATGTGTGTGTGTGTGAGTTTCGGGTGTGGCTCATTGAGTATTGAGCTAGAGAAAAAGGATGCTGATGCTGCTGCGTGGCATTCATTGTCATCATCATCATCATCAGCATTGGGCTTGTGGTCAGTTTTCTTTTTCTTTTTTTTTTGTCTATTCTGCTGCTTCGACGCTTTGTTATTGTTGTTGCTGCTGTTTTCTTTTTTTGGAGGTGGGGCGTGAAGGAGTAGGAGCAGGAGTAGGAGCTGGAGTTGGAGGAATGCGATTGTAGTCGATGTCTTGTTAAATGAGTTGTAAAAATGCCTGATGGCTACTTCTAGTTACTTAGTTAGTGTCAGCGAGAGTAAGAGAAAAATAGAGAGGGAGAGAGAGTGCGAGAGTGAGAGAGAAGAGAGAGAGAGAGAGAGTGTGAGAGAAATTGCTGTGTGAGGCATTTTAGTCTTTTGTATTCATTGTTCAATGCCCCACAGGAATGTCATCATCTATAACAACAACAACAACAAGAACAACAACAAGAACAACAGCAACAACAACAACAAAGGAAAGAACAACAAGACTAACGCGTAGTAGAACTTCACTTTCGCTAAGAATCATTAGCGTTGACTTTCACATTGGCTTTTTACGCAACGCATAATCAGCTACAATTTCCAGTACGACATATATCCAATTCCGTTTCATTCCAATTCCGTTTCATTCCAATTCCGTATCATTCCGTTTCGTGACTAGCTGAAAAATGCTAGATTTGCCACTGTGGGCCAAAAAACATTTGCAGCTGTCGCAACATTTCGTCGTCGCAGTCGTCGCCGTCGTCGCAGTCATCGCAGTCGTTGCCATTTCACTTTGAAAATTGCCATTTCCGTTCAATTTCGCTTGCAAATTAGAATTCCAGTGATATGCTCTGTGCACCCGCCATGCATATAAAATGAATGTTGCATACAAACACACACATACGCAAATATTACTCTACCACATATGCAATCACACACACACACACACACACACATACACAGACAGACAGACATATGCAGAGAAATTCGCAAGCATCTAACGTTTTGTGGGCGCTGTTTTGACATTTGCGCGCATTTGTTTTTTTTTTCCTTATTTTTCTTCTTTTTTTTTGCTTTTTGTTACTCGACTCTTTAAACTGTTGCATTTTTCTCGCTGCATATGTATAAAAAGCGTGTCCAATGCTGTAAAATACCCGTCATTTCTATGGTTTGGGGGGGTATGCTATGTGCATTGAAATTGTAAAGAATACATTTTTTTAGTATTAATAAAAATATTTAAAAGGCGCTTGTAAAAAATAATTACTATAAAAAAAATAAAAAAAAAAAATACTAAATAATAAAAATACCAAAAAAAAAAAAAAACTGAAATACTGAAATATTTTTAAAAAAATACTAAAACAAATGAAAATCCTTTATTTACGTAAAATACATACAAATACTACAAATATTAAAAAATAAAATAAAAAAAAATTTAATACAAAAAATTGCAAAAATACCAAAATGTAATAAAAATACTAAAATATACAAAAACATATTTAATTAATTTTTAATTAATTTACTTCTAATACTTTTATAATAATAAAATAATTATAAAATATAAAAAAAAATAGAAACATAAAAAAAAAAAAAAATAAACTTCAAATACTTAAGAACTATGAAACACAAAAACAAAGAAAAAATTTTCAAAAAGTAATAAAATGTACTAAAAGATATTAAGACATACAAAAAAAATATTTTTACTTAATTTACTTCAAATACTTAGATAATTATAAAATATAAAAAAAAAATTACTAAAAATTTAAAAAAATACGAAAATGTACTAAAAGTATTTTTTACTTTTTCAAAATTCACAAAATTCAAAATGTGCACAAATGCAGAGTATTTTCGAGTCGTGTCACCGACACTTCACGCATAACTTTGTGTTTTTTTTTTATAGAAAAACTTTGCAATTTTGCTGGTTTTTCTCCCCCAGGCTAAAATTACATTCCAAAATGTCGACGCTGGCGTCTGACTTTATTCGCCTAACTCAGCGCCTAACTTTGTCTCTTTCGTCTACTTGTTGTAGTTGTTATTCCTGTTGTTGTTGTTGTTGGTTGATTCAAGGAGGTCTGCATGGGTCGAGTTGTGTCTGGGGTCTGGTATATGGGATCTGGGATCTGGGATCTAGTTTTTGATGTAATTTAGGGAGTTTGCTGGGGTTGTGCTTATGTGCTTAAATAAATACACATGTAATTTCAAGATTTGCATTTAGTGACTGCCAAAAGGAGCATAAAGAATGCATTAACTACGGCTAAGTTTATTAGCTCTTAGCACAAAAAAAAAAAAAATGGCTAGATAAATGGGAGATGCGATGAGAAGTAAGATGTGATCAAATAGGATAAGATTTTTGATACCCTGTATTTATTAAAAGTGGTTAAAATAAATTAATAAAAATGAATAAATAAATATATAAAATAAATAAATAAATATATAAATAAAAATGAATTTAAAAAAATAAATAATAAAATAAATAAAAAAAATACAAATAAATAAATATATATAAATAAATTAATTAAAATAAATAATTAAAAATAAATAAATAAATTAAATTAAAGACTATTAAAAATTAATAAATAAATAAAAATATATTAATAAAAATAAATAAATTAAAAAAATATTAAAATAAATGAAAAATAAATAAATAAAAATAATATTAAAATAAATGAAAAATAAATAAAAAAAATAATGAAAAAATATATCAATAAATATAAATAATAAATAAAAATAAATAAATATATACAAAATAAATGAATGAAAACAAATAAATTAAAATAATTAAATAAAAATTGATAAATAAAAATAAATAAATAAAAATGAAAAAAAAATGAATAAAATAAAATAAAAATAAATAAATAAAATTAAATAAAAATAAATAAATAAAAATCTTGCTTGCCACGGCCATTGCAATTTTATACAGATATTGAAAGAGTACAGGGCATATTTTTATTTAATATATAATTATAATAATAATTATTTATTTTAGAGCTCGAAGAAAAAAAAATGCAAGTTAAATCTGAATTATTCATTCGTCAGTTTATATATTTTACTATCTCTCTTTATCTCTATCTCTCTCTTTCACTTAGTATGTTTGTGTGTTTAGCCTGCAGGAAATTTTGTAATAGAAAATTCACATGGTTCGTTTACAATTCAGATGGCTGTAAACAACGCCATGGGGCAATAAGCCCACAGACAGCTGCGCTATTCGATTATCTCAAGCGAATGAATTGTCTTATTCGATTTGGCAAACAGACAGGCAAGCAGAGAAGCAGGCAGAGTTCTCTCTCTTTCTGACAACATGCTAAAATATCTAGCTTTGTCTAGTTTCTTTCTCTTTCTCTCTCTCACTCTCTCTCTCTCTTTCTCCTTTTCTCTTTTAGTGATTCGTTGACATCAATAGTTATATTTGCATGAATTGATTGCCAAAAACCATGCAACTTGCCTAGACATATGAGAGACACGAAGTACGCTGCTGCTGCTACAGTTACTGCTGCTGCTGCTGCTGCTGCTGCCACTAATTACGCGCCTGATGATTAAATTAATATTAACTTTTTCCAGCAGTCAAGTGAAAATGTAAGTGAATTCTTTGGCGCTCATTAGGCTCAAAGTGAAAGCAGCTTTTAATTTTTTTTTATTTTTTATTTTTTTTTTTGCTGTTAGTCGTTGGCTTTGCTTTAAAGCATAAGCGGCAGAATTTTCAGTGCTAGTGTCATTGGCTCAATTAGCAGCAAAAAGAATTTGCAGACAGCGCAGCCTCCAACTGCTGCTGTGGCTGCTTTTACTCTTCCATTCTGCCTGCTCTGCCACTGCCTCCCACGCCCTATTTGCGCTTTTGCTGAAAACGGCAAATTGAAACGGTAAATGGCAAATGGCAAATGGCAAGCGGCAAAATACGAAAGAGAACGAACATATAGACAGACAGTGAGACAGACTGTGAGACAGACTGACAGACAGTTTGGGGGCAAATGTGTGCGCATCTAATGACGTTGACTCCAACGGGTTGCCAGTGTTGCCTGTGTCTGGACAACTTTGCGTCAGCCTATTTATGCCAGCGCGACTCTCTACTTGGTTATTTTCAGCATCACTGCCAGACCAACAGAAGAGATAGTGCGAGAGACAGAGAGAGAGAGAGAGAGATAGGGAGACAGAGATAGAGACACATGTGGCAGCAACGAGAAGTAGTAGTAGCTGCCAAAGAAGACAGAGAAAAAGTGCAGAGAGCTGAATTGAAGCGAAAAATAATGGTCAGAAGTGGCCTCGGCACAGCAGCAGCAGCAGCATCAGTAGCATCAACAACAGCAGAAGCAGCAGCATCAACAGCAGCAGCAGCAGAACATACTTATTAAATTTGCTGCACAAATATGAGGCAAGTTATTTCTGTATCCACATCATGCCATGGGGGCTAAAGACTCAGTGAGAGAGAGAGAGAGAGAGAGAGAGAGAGAGAGGGAGGGAGAGAGAGGCTGTGGAAAACGTAGTGTAAGAATGACAGACAGGCAAGGCAAGGCAAGTGCGTATGTGTAGGAAAGAGAGAGCGGGAATGAGAGTGAAAGAAAGAGAGAGAGAGAGACAGAGAGAGAAAAAGAAGAGGCCACGAATTCATTGATTCAAGTCATTAAACTGATAGCCGATCATAAACATGGCCCAGACACGTGACCGGACAACGCATCGCCACGCCAAGCCTCACCATGCCAAGCCACGCCACGCCTCGCCTCGTCGCGCCCTTTGCTCGAGCAATCAGTGAAAATTTGATTTTTCATAATAATGTCCAATGCGAGAATTGTGAACACACCAGAGCAGCAGCAGCAGCAGCAGAGCGAAAAGTGAGAGAGAGAGATAGAGAGAGAGATTGGCAGTAAGAGGCAGAGTGAGATAAAAAGTGATGGAACAAAATCATGCTTGGGCAGAGACCGGGGCACCTGCTGTGTGTGTTTGTGCGAATTCGAATGCGAATGCGAGTACGAGTACGAGTGCGAGAATATTGGCCATAAATCAAAGCACGGTGACATAATGTCGATATTAGGACACATCTGCCAATGATTCAAAATGAAATTACGAGTAATTTGGCTAAGCGTTTCAATTCGTTGAATCGCCACTGTGAATTCTGAATGCATTAAATAAACATACTTCAATTCAACATCAATTGATATATATATACACATATTTTCCAATATCCATTTCATTACTTTGCACAAAAGTCAACAAAAAAAAAAATAAAAAATGTTTAAAAATATATGAGAAAAAATTGTATTTTACAAAAAAAATTCGAAAACGAAAATAATACAAAAATAATATAAAATCATGATAAAATAGAAAAAAAAATACGTTGTAGAAAAGTAAGAAAAAATAATAAAAAAATACAGAAAATTAAAAAATAAAAATATAATACGCATAAAAGTCAATCAATAAAATAATATAAAAAAAAATATAATATAAATATATAATATAAATAAATAATATATAAAAAAAATAATTCCCACAAAAGTAAAAAAAAAAAAATTAAATAAATATAATACAAAAAATGAATAATAAAATAAATTTAAGCACAATTAAAATAAAATAATAACAATAAAAAATAACGAATAAAATAAATAATTAAATAAAAAAAAAAATTAAAAATTAAAATAAATAATAAAAGCAATAAAAAAATTTACACAAAAGTATAATAAAAATAATAAAAAAAAAATTTTAAAAATAATAAGAATATAAATAAAAAAAATAATAACAATAAAAAAAATAAAATAACATAAATTAAAAATAATAAGTAACAAAAATAAACAAAATTTCTACATAATATAATAATAATGAAAATTATAAAAAAATAATATCAAAAAATTGTAATACAAAAAAAAACAAACGAATTAAATAACAAAAAAGCAATATTAAAAACATAAACAAATAAATTTAATTAATTATATTATTTTATTCAATAAATATTTCAAAATAATGAGTATTTTTACTCTTTGTTTTTTTTTTTTTTTTTTTTTTTGATTAAAATTTGATTGAAATTGCATGGCAAATGAATAATGCCAAACGAATCAATGAATAAATATCTACCTGACCGACCAATTGCTTTTAGCTCGATGCTTTCCCTTACGCTCTTTCTCTTTCTCTTTCTCTTTCCGCTCTTCTTGTACTTATTTGCTTGGCACTTGCCTTTAGGGCGAAACTTCAATACAGTTGCTTTCTCTTGGTCAGAGTCAATTCATCTTCTTCACTTGCCTTTTTCTCTCATTGACAGCTGTGCGCAGCGTGTCGATTTTTAAAAAAAAAAAAATTAAAATAAAAAAATTATATATATATTTTCGTTTTTCATTTTTTTTTTCAGCCATACTTTTCTTTACTTGTTCTTTACTTCGTTTGCCTTTTATCATAATTTGCAAGCTGCATAAAATATACTTTACACATAATTTCAATGTCAAATTAGTTTGCTCAAATGGTTATAAGGCGCTAAAGGGGGTGGGGGGAAGTAGGGACATGGCCAAGTAGCTGGCAAAGAAAAGCACAAACTGCTTCAGCAAATATTATTTTTCTTTTCCTTTTTTTTCCCATTTTTCATTTTTTTTGTAGTTTTTTTTTTTGTTATTTTTTTTTCTTATTTTGCTTTGTGTTTTTTACGCTTGAGGCTTGAAAACTTCAATTTGCATAATAAATGAAAATGCATTGAAAAGTGGCAGCGACAGCTGCTGCTACTACTACTACTACTACTACTACATGGTGCTGCTGCATTAAGTGCAAAAGCAGCGACGTAAACAAATAAAACAATCGACCGACCAAGCACCAGCAATAGCATCAGCAAAAGGACAACAACAATGCCAAGCTGATGCTTTAGTTGTAGCTAGAGTAAAACGTGCATGGCTTCAAATATCGCTTCCGCATTGGCATCGACAGCAGCAGCACAGCAGTAGGAGCACAGGGCGTGGCAAGGTGGTGGTGTGATGGTGGTGCAAAATGTGGGCTAATAGTCGACACATTTGAGCCACTTAGATTTACACTCTGTCATTTGCCGAGGCGTCGACAAGGCGCCAGAAAAAAAAACTTAGCATACTTATAAGGGCCTACAGCATTAACGTGTAAGAAAGACAGAGACACACATAGAGAGAGAGAGAGAGAGATAGATAGACTGTAAGTGTGAGAGAGTGTTAAAGATAGTAAGTGCGCGCAACGAGCAGTTAGGCGACAAACTTATTGGAAAATGGTTTGTGGCAAGGCACTTGATATGCTGCCACACACTTGAAGCCTTCTGCCTTCTTTTTTTTGTTTTTTTTTTGTTTTTGCAGTTTACTCCGTTTGCCAGCATCAACTACAGTTTCCTGTCTGTCTGTCTGACTGTCTCACTGACTGTCTCGAGTGTTTATTTCCCTCTCACTCTCTCTGTCTCTGTCTCTGTCTTTCTGTTTGTTGTATGCCTTTAAATTGCGAATATTTCAAGTTGTTGTTCATTTTCATTTAAAAATTATGCTAGGAATTTCAAACTTGTTCAACCACTAGTCGACACACAACTCAAGTCGAATCAAGTCGTGTCGAGTCGAGTCATGTGCCATCGTGTCGTATCGTGTCGAGTTTAAACTATATACAAAGTGTTGAAATGTCTGTTATACAAGTGTATTGCAAGCCGCAAACTGAGTTAAGTTTGCAATAAGATGAAACAACTGAAAACATGCAGAGAGTAAAAGAAAACTCTGACAGCAGTAACAGCAACAGAAATAGCAACAGCAACAGCAGAAGCAGCAGCAGTAGCATCAAAGAGAGCAAAAACCAAAAACCAAACTGTAAGCTGCATGCTGCATGCTACAAACTGCAAACTGCATTTCTGTGGCGTCAATGGCATCGAATGCCAGTTGACATACATATTTGCCATTCCCTAACCTAGGGCAACGACACGTTTGTTAGACAGACAGCAACAGCAGCAGGCAAGCAGCGGCAGACAGACAGACAGACAGACAGCAACAAGCTCTGCTGCTCTATACTTTTGCCAGCATTTGACAAACGTCAGAAATCAGACGTCAGTCGTCAGTTGTTGTCAGTTGTGAGGCGCATCATATCAGAGTATACGCCCCCCATGTGACTCATACGCCCCATGCGCCTTCATGCACATGCTTAACGTCTGAGCATCAACGTGACATTTCAGCGTTTTGTGCCGGAAATGTTTGCATCGATACATAAGCATCAAAGCGTCATCATGATGAGGCGTGGCACACAGATACATGTACAAACTATACATATTTAGGCCTTTCAATAAATTTAATCACTCTGATGCACATGGTGCATTGTATCTGTTGCAAGAACTTCAACTTCAACATGCTTCAATGACTGTTGCAATTGCATTTAGTTAATTTTGCAAATAGTTGCAAGCAGCATATAATCTAAGAAAGTGCTCGACAACTCGATAACATTAATACCAAAGTCTAAGAATATAAATACAAAATGCTTCTTGAACTCAAGTGTATTCAATGTGCAACAGTCTCTCTCTTTCTCTTTTTCTTTCTGTCTTTCCTCTTTTTCTCACTCTAAAATGCTTAAATGATTTCTATGCAACAAACAAAATAACAAAAATAAAAAGAAAAATCGATGAAATTGTTTGCTGAAAGAAAAAGCGAAAAAATAATTGTAAATATTAAAATTAAAACCTGTAAAAAAAAAATATTTCATAAGTAATATAAAAATAATTATAACAAAAATAATTAAAGTTATTAATTAATTAGTTCACACATAAATCTAATTGAAATAACAAAAATATAAAAAAACAAACACATTTCAAAAAATAATAATAACTAAACTTATAATAAAAAAAAAACTAAAAAAATAAATAAAAATAAAAATAAATAAATAAAAATAAAAATAAATAAATAAAAATAAATAAAAAAAAAAAGTTTAAAAAAAAACAATTAAAAGTAAATTATAATATAATATAATGGAATAAACATGTGAAAATTTTAAGTTATTGAAAAAATTCATATTTTAATATAAAAATTGTGAAAAAAGGAAAAATTTGGTTTTCCATATTTATAAATGATTAGATTATTTAATAAAATTAAATTAAATTTAATTTAAAATTAAATTAAATAATTTTATAATATTTTACTTTTGAAAACAATTATAAATTATTTCAAATATAAATTGAAAATTTATCAAATGCTTCAACAAAAGATTTTAAATCAGTAAAAAAAATTAATAAAAAATTTTCAATTAAAATTGTGAAAAAAGAAAAACTTGATTTTCATTTCTATAAATAAAAATTATTCAATTATTCAATTAAATAAAAAATTAAAATAAATTAAATAATATTAATTGTTTTATTTATTATTAAGATAACGAATTAATTTAAATTTAATTTTAAATATTTTAACTTAAATTCAACAAAATATTTTTAAAAATAAAAAAAAAATCCAAAATTATTTCTGGCCTTAGCTTAACTTACAAAGTAAAAATTACTGTCATAATAATATATACTATATATTATATTCATTTTAGACATTCATTGCAAACAATCAAAATGAAATGCAACTGCAGCTGTAACTGCAACTACAACTGCAACTGCAGCTGCATGTGTAAGCGAAAGTTTTGCTTAGAATTTTGCAAAATGTATGTCAATTGCAGACATAATCCATCAGCATATTGCATTGTCTTTGATACTTGTGGCCATAAGATTTACAATGATTCATTTCATTCATGTATTCACTTATTTATTCATTTATTTTTTCGTTCAATTTGCTGCAACTAATGCAACAGAACAGATTCATACAAAAGGTTAATAAATATTTAATTGAACTACAAAGTGTTTAAGAGTGAGAGTGTGTGTGAGAGAGAGAGAGAAGAAGAGAGTGTGTAAAGAGAGAGAGAGAGAGAGAGAGAGAGAAATAAATGTTTTAAGTTTTGTTTCTATTTTAGTTTTGCTGCTATTTTCATTTTCATTTTGTTATTGTTGTATTTGTCTATTGTTGTTGCTGTTGTTGTTTTTGTTGTACAAGTTTACAAATGTCGCATAAATCGCCTGTCAATTATCTGGCATTATCGTTTTGTTCCGTTCATTGCTGCCATATATAATGAATATTTTATTTAAGCGCAAAACATTTGCAGTATGAGTAGTGTCTGTGTGGCCTGAGAGAGAGTGAGAGAGGGAGGCAAATAGATAATTACTGTTTTTGCTTTGACGAAACTCGGTAGCCAATGTCGGCATAAATGTTGCAACAAAAATGTTTGTGCCATTGTTCGCTTGTTGCACTTGCCGCATATTATAATTGCGCACTTTCAAACATAATTTCACCACAAATCGCTGCAGCAAACGTTTCTAATATACACAAAAATACAAACAGAGAGACAGGCGGAGAGAGAGAGAGAGAGAGAGAGAGAGAGAGTGAGACAGACAGAGAGGCAGACAGAGAGACAGACAAATACACACACACGCACATATGCAGCATCATTTGTCGCACAAATAAATGAGCCAACATATTTTTATACCCGGCAGCCAAAAGTTACACAGCGAATATGATAATGTATAACGACAGCAGAAAATGCATCTGAAGTCTAGAAGATGCTGTGGCAGAGCAACTAAATATATATGGAAATATATATTCCTGATCAGCATCAGCAACAATGTCAATGTCTGTCTGTCCGTCTGTCTGTCTGTCTATCTGTCCGTCTGTCTGTCAGTCTGCCTGTCTGTCCGTCCGTCCGTCCATTCATCTGTCTGTCCGTCCGTCCGTTTGAATGTCTGTCTGTCTGTCCGTATATCTGTTCGTCCGTCTATCTGTCTGTCAGTTTGTCCTTCCGTCTGTCTGTCCATCCGTCTGTCTGTCCCTCTGATCAGCTTGACTATAAAATCTTAAGCCAGACAAATTTTAAATTTTCCTTCTGCAACCTCTACAACTATTCAGCACATGCCTACCGGGTATCTTACAGTCGATCAACATTACCTATAATTTCTTTACTTTTTTTTTTTTCTTTTGTTGGGGTCAATTTAAGCAGCTTTATAGTGCTTCGCTGATTGGCAACAGTGACAAAATATCGCATATCGGCAAACTGCAACACATGCCCAACGCTCACGCCCTGCATCCCTGCATCCCAGGTCCCTTGGCTGACTAGCCGCAATTGGCCCACAGTATAAATGCCCACATATAATTGTTTTTAAGCATACGCCGCAGTTTGATAGCAAATAATAGACATGCATGGACATGTTATATTTATTTTTGGTATTTTTGTAATTTTCCAAAAATTCTTTCTTTTTTTTAATATTTTTGTTATTTTTTTATTTTTCATTTTCATTTCGTTATTTTTGTTGTTGTTGTTGTGTTGCACATTGTTTGGTTTTTAAAACCCGTTATCTACTAATTATTTACAGTTAGCCACATTTACATCATTTACCCCATGGGAGGCGCTGTTGCTGTTGCTGTTGCTGTTGCTGAAAATGTTTTAAATGTTTTAAATGTAAAGTGCGGCATAAAATGCATTCAATAATTGTGAAAACTAAATATTGCCGAAATACGCGCAAATCAAATCAGTTAAAACATTACTTAGTTCGTTAGTTAGTTAGTTTGTTAGTTAGTTAGTCTTTGTCTCTTTTATTTGTTTGTTTATTTATTCGTTTGTTTGTTTGTCTTTTCAATTTCACATTTGAATGAATGCAATGCATGCAAAAATATTTGCAGCATACTTTTCGGCTGCATTTCATATTGAAATTGAAATTGTAATTGTTTTCAAATTATAAAAACTAAATTAAATTATATTTATATATCAAGCAATTTTTTTTTTTTAAACATTTCAAAAATTTTGAAAAATAATTGTAGTATTTTTTTAATTTTATTAAAATTTGAAAGGTCTTATTACACATATTTATATTATAGGATATTGAATATCTGCAGGATATTAAAAATTGCTTTATAAATTTCGTTGTTAAACTGATGTAAGGGCTTCATTTATAATTGCTATAGGTAAGATAAAGAGAAGTGGCTGTAGATATCACTTTGGTATGCAAATATATATTCATAAATATTCATGAGCAGCATGGAAAGTCGAGTCCTAAATCTTTTTCAAGAATTTATCTATTATAATTTTATGTGAAAAACTTTTTTGTTTGCCAAGTAAATCGCTTGAAACTTACAGAACTTGAGTTTAGCAGCAACGTATGTAAGCCTGCCAAATTTGGTTAAAATCGGGTTACTATAACATATGGCTACCATAGGAATTTTGATTACAAAATTAAGTTTTTGTATGAAAAGTATTTTTATTTTCCATGTATTCCGCTTGAAACTTACAAAAATTGAGTTTAGTGACGACCTAGGCAAGTCGGAAAAATTTGATAAAAATCGGGCTACTATAACAAATACCTGTCATAGGAACTGTCGCTTGGAAAATGAGTTAGTCCATTAGTTGTATGAGTCAAAATTGCCATCTATTGGAAGACTATATCATATAGTCAAGTCTCAGTAAATCATAAGCGCACGGGGATTACGAAGGATTTCGAATTAGTGAGATTTCTATTTAAGGGATTTCCATTTTCAGGGAATAGAAATTTTTACGCATTATACAAAATTTTAAAGTCAGGATACGAATTATTGCTACTCAACGTTATTGACCATGTCGATGAAAAGTAAAGTGAAGAGTATGTAAACTTTACTAAAATGAAACTCAGAACCTATATTTTAATTTTTTTTTTCTGGATTTCTGTCTATATTATAATTCGTTAATCGGAAAAAACATTTTACATTTCGATAGCAAATAGAATAGAAAATTATTGAAGTGACTAAAAGTGATGTGAGTGTGAATGAATATTCACGAATATATAGATATATTTGAAGAGTTAATATATATATATATAGATATATATAAAGAGAGAGAGAAAGACAGAGAGAGAGAGTTGTGAATAGTGCTGGGTAAGTCATGTGTAAGTTCGATAAAATTGCATTAAATTGAGTGTCGACGCTTTTGTAATAGTGCAGATTGTGCGCGTAATTACAACGCAATGGAATTATGATATAATACACAGAGATACGATGCAATGTAATGCAATGCAATGCGATAGCAACAATTGCGCATGGGAAATCCATTGAAATTTTTTGTTGTAATAAAACACTTGTAAAAACGCATATAAAATGCGTTTGGTTACTCGGTTCGCTGCATGCGCGCAACTAAATGAAATTCAACTATATATCAGATATATGTATATATAATATATATATATATATATATTTTATATATATATATATGACATGCCACAGCACCCACACAGACACACACACACACATGTACACACTCTCAAAAGTTGAGTTTTGTAATTATGAAGTGCGCACACTTCCGTTTCCGGTCCGAAAATATGAACCTTACCCAAGTTCGACCTTAAAACTTTGCAACTACAAATAAAAAAAAAAAACTAAAACTTCAATTTCAAATTGAACATTTTAAATGATTTTTGCGGCAAAATATACCAAAAGAAAATAAAAAATATTTAATACAAATTTTTAAGTAAACTTATAAAATATTAATAAAAAAAAAATATATAAAAAAAAAATTATATAAAAAAATATAATAAAAAATATAAATATATATAAAAAATATAAAAAAAAAAACGAAAGTGGTTTTTAATTTTTTTTAAATTAAATTTTTTTTTTTTTTGACATGACTAAGTAAGCTGTTAGTAAGTATACATGTAACTATAAGTGATAGCCAAAAGCAAAGTAAAACTGAAACTGTAACTGTAACTGATTAGCGCAACTGATGACAAATATTTGGCATATATGTCACAATGTATGTGTCTGTGTGTGTGTGTTTGTGTGTGTGTGTGTGTGTGTATCTTCATGTATCCCTTTTGGCAAATTGAGAAGAAGAAAGCATAAAAAACAGCAGCATTTTCTCAGTAAGGTTTCACTTTTTTCTATACGTCTGTGCGTTTGCCTCTTCAGCTGTCTGTCCGTCTGTCACTTGGGTTTTTTGTTTTATTTTATTGTATTATTTTAAGCCCAACAAAGAGCTCATTAATTTGACAGAGCAACAACATATAACACAGACTGTGGGACAGCAGAGACAGTAGGACAGACAGACAGACAGCACAGGAAAAACAAGGTTCTAAAACAGGACGTTACATTTTTCGGTTATATGTATCTTATCTAAAGGGTGCGCATCTGTTTGGCAAAGGTTGCATGAGATGCGTTTTATGCTATTTGATGAACAGCTGCCACCAACAAAAATTCAACCTGCCACACACGCACATGAAGTTGTACAACAATGTGAGAAAGAGAGGGAGAGGAACAGAGAAAAAGAGAGAGTGAGAGAGCATGGCAGAGAGTGAGAGAGAGAGAATAGACAGCAAGACAGCAAAAAAAAAATAAATAAATTAGTAAGAAAAGCTACAGTCAGACGTCAAGGCGATGCTAATATACCCGATATATATATATATATACCCGGCATACTTATATAACTGTACTTGCTGTTGTCTTAGTATTTGCTCTGCAAGTGGGCGTGGCATGTCAAAAAATGTAATGCCTTTAGAGTTAAGTAATTGCTAGGCCTGCATAGACAGCTGCATAAAATTTTATATGCACTTTTATTTATTTCAAGGCAATGCCGGGTATACAAAAAATATAAAAAAAATTTAATTATAATTTTAATAAAATTAAGAAATATTTTGAACATATGCATATCATATATATATATATATATATATATATATAATATATATATATTATCTACATTGATCAATTGCCTTTGAGCTTAGCTAAGCACACGGAAAACATTGGCTGATCTCTTGATCTTTGCATGGCATATAAATATTATATACATATATACATATGTATATCTGTGCATGTGTATGTGTGTGTGTGTCTGTTTCTCTGTTGCTTAGCTCAAGGACATGCAAGATTTTCCATTTCAAGTCGTTTTAACAACACATCAGGCACACATGCTTCACTGATTGCCTAGCAAAAGTCGCACAGCTCAGCTTCTACTGCTGCTGCCAGTCCCACTAGACTCTCTCTCTTTCTCTCTCTCTTTCTCTCTTTCTCTCTCCCTGATTCTCTGTGTGTGTCCTCGACAAAAGCAAAAAACGAAGGCATCCATAAATAATTAAACAGTTTTGTGCTGTTTAAGCATATCATAATGCGAAGCGTCTCAAAGAGCAACCTTATCCCATGCTGAGCAATATGCTTGGGCCTATTTTACCAGCCAGCCAGCCAGTCAGCCAGTCAGCCAGCCAGTCAGTGAGCCAGCCGCACTGTTGTGTCCTGCCGTATCCTGTTTACCCCCCCATATGTCTATCTCTCTCTCTCTCTCTTTGTGTGTGTGTGGAAATGTTGCCATTTTGAACAAAAGCCCCAAAGCTTTTTCTCTTGTTCCCCTTTTTACAGCACCCCTTGCTCTGCTTTGCCCTGCAGCAGCAACTCTGTCATCCAGATCCTTTTTGTGTTCATCCCTGCCGCTGTTCTCTGTCTTCTCTTCCCTGTTCCAGCACCTTGCCACACACACACACACACACACGCATACACACACACACACACACAACGCACTCGTCTCATGCACGTCTTTTATTTATTATTATTCACGCCAGCTTCAGCTACAGCTACAGAGATTCAGCTAGCGGCCTCTACTTTGGGTTTTGCCTTCTCTCTCTCTCTCTCTCTCGCTTTGTGTGTTGACGCAGAGCCACAGAAATTATGCCACAAAATAATTTAAAAGTAATCAGGCAACAAATGTTTGCCCTGTTTTAGGCGCAACACATGAGTTGCTACTAGCTTCCATTCCCTTCTCTCTCTCTCTCTCTCTGCTCTCTTTGAGCTCTATCTTTTAGCTATCTCTTAGTCTTCCACACTAGGCGCAGCTCCCAATTGTAAACTTTTGTGGCTTTTGTCCACACACACGCACACAGAGACATAGAGAGAGAGCGAGAGAGGCAGAGAGTAGAAGAGAGACACACACATCTATCTCCAAGCATACTAATTGCTGTACACAATAAATTTATTAAAGACATTTGAGCTGCCGACTGCAAATTCCCTTGACAAGCATCAGTTCTCTCTCTCTCTCTCTCTCACTCACACACACACACATGGTCGCTCTGTCTCTTTTGCACGCTTGCTGTGAATGGAATTTATAATTAATTAGCAAGGATAATTTAAGGACATTAGGGGGCAAAAC
This sequence comes from Zaprionus obscuricornis, assembly GCA_037044475.1. Lineage (NCBI taxonomy): Eukaryota > Metazoa > Arthropoda > Insecta > Diptera > Drosophilidae > Zaprionus > Zaprionus obscuricornis. Next base: position 19,534 of record JBAMBR010004034.1, read on the forward strand.
TGTAAATTGGCCAGAAGAAGCCAAAGTTAAGCAATGTGAGAAAGAGAAAGCGAAAGAGATATAGAAAGAGAGAGAGAGAGAGAGTGAGAGAAAATGAGAATGAGAAAAAAACTTGTATTTATATATGCAACATAATGTTAGTAAAAGATTTTCCACAGAGAAACAGCAATAACAACAAGAACAACAATTGCAACAGCGATAAGTGCAACATGCAACATGCCCCTTAGCAATATATATATATATATATATGTGTGTAGGTGTGTCTGTGTGTGTGTAGCTATTAAATGGCTATTAAACTGCCAAGTATCAACACAATGCTTGCAATTCACTGAACTGCAGCTGAGCAGCAGCAACAGCAGCAGCAGCAGCAGCAGCAACACTATCGATAAATCGCTAACAGAATAAAACGGAAACTTATACAAAGTGTAAAGAGCTCAAAGAGGAAGCAAACAATGAATCCCAATTCTGTGGCATGGCGGGGGCAATGTGAGAAGTGTGAAAGGGATGGCATGTTGTTCAATGTTCAATGTGCATTGTGGCATGTGGCATGTGGAATGGGGCACATAACCTGTTGAAGGCAGTGAGGTAACTCGACGGCAATGGCAACGGCAACGGCAACTGCAGCTGCAATGGAAATGTGATTCAAGAATAAAACTGTTTGACTTTCGATTTGTAGAAAGGCATTAACAGTGGGAGAGAGAAGGAGAGAGAAGGAAAGCGAAGGAGAGCGAAGGAGAGAGAAGGAGAGAGAAGGAGAGAGAAGGAGAGAGAAGGAGAGAGAAGGAGAGAGAAGGAGAGAGAAGGAAAGCGAAGGAGAGAGAAGGAGAGAGAAGGAGAGAGAGAAGGAGAGAGAAGGAGAGAGAAGGAGAGAGAAGGAGAGAGAAGGAGAGAGAAGGAGAGAGAAGGAGAGAGAAGGAGAGAGAAGGAGAGAGAAGGAGAGAGAAGGAGAGAGAAGGAGAGAGAAGGAGAGAGAAGGAGAGAGAAGGAGAGAGAAAGGAGAGAGAAGGAGAGAGAAGGAGAGAGAAGGAGAGAGAAGGAGAGAGAAGGAGAGAGAAGGAGAGAGAAGGAGAGAGAAGGAGAGAGAGGAGAAGGAGAGAGAGAGAGAGGAGAGAGAGAGAAGGAGAGAGAGAGAAGGAGAGAGAGAGAAGGAGAGAGAGAGAAGGAGAGAGAGAGAAGGAGAGAGAGAGAAGGAGAGAGAGAAGGAGAGAGAGAGAGAAGGAGAGAAGGAGAGAGAAGGAGAGAGAAGGAGAGAGAAGGAGAGAGAAAGAAAGCGAAGGAGAGCGAAGGAGAGAGAAGGAGAGAGAAGGAGAGAGAAGGAGAGAGAAGGAGAGAGAAGGAGAGAGAAGGAGAGAGAAGGAGAGAGAAGGAGAGAGAAGAGAGAGAGAGAGAAGGAGAGAGAAGGAGAGAGAAGGAGAGAGAAGGAGAGAGAAGGAGAGAGAAAAGGAGAGAAAAGAAGAGAAAAGGAGAGCAAAAAAAAAGAAGAGAAAAAGAAGAAGAAAAAGAGGGAAAAGGAAAGAGAAAAAGTGAAAGCCACAGAAAAGAGAAGAAAAAGAGAAGGAGCGACCAAGAAAGAAAAGAAGAGGAAGAAGGAAAGGTAGAGAGAAAAGGACAGAGAGAGCGAGAGATTAAGAAAGGAAAGAGGAAAAGGGAGAGGCAGAGAAAGAGAGAATAGAGAGAACAAAAATGTGACGAAAATAGAGAGAAAATGACATAATGAGACATTGAGAAGGTATGAAAGTAAAAGAGATGCAGAGTGAGAGTGCGGAGGAGAAGAAGAGAGAAAGATAGAGAGAGCAAGAAAAGTGAGAGAAAGAGCACGCTAGAGAAAGAGAAAGATAATGAAAGATTAAGAAAGTGAAAGAGGCAACATAAGAGTGACAGAGAGGAAAATGTGGAAGGAGAATGGCAAACTGAGCTGAGAAATGAGAACTGAAAATGTGAAATAGAAATAGAAATATTCGTGAGTCTTTTAGTTGAATGTGTTCTAGTGTGTGTGTGTGTGTGTGTATCTATGCTGTATGTGTGTGTGTGTGTGTGTGTGTATGTCTGTGTGCTTAATGACATTGAAAATCTCTAAGGCAGCGTCGGCTGCTGCTCTTTTTTTTTTTTTTTTGGGGTCATTGGAGTTAAAATGATTGCATGACATGGCCAGGCACGTACAATGTCAATGTGTGCATGCCTCTCTCTTTCTCACTCTCTCTCTGGTCTCCCTCTCTCACACGCACACACACACACAGAGAGAGAGAGAGAGACTTGTTCTCACAGTGTATGTGATGCTGCTTGCTGTCCATTATCCAATGCATTAATGTGCGTCCAGAGACGCATTAATATGCCGACTGATTCGTCACAAATGGGCGAACAACAACAACAACAACAAGAACAACAAAAAGTAAAATTCTCATATATAAAGCACTCAAACATATATACACTCTCTCTCTCTCTCTCTTTCTATCTGAATCTCACTCTCGCTCTCTCTTTCGCACTTTCACTATGTGTGCTGTGTGTGCTGTGTGAGGCGGATGCAGACGAGACGTTGCGGCATTTAAGTGTCTATTTATTTGCAGACTGACAAATTGAATTAAAACAAGAGCAATTCAACAATTCACCATGACAACAACAAAAGCAGCAACAACAGCAGCAACACCAGCAACAGCAGCAACAACAGCAACAACAGCAAGAAAAAGTTGTTGTTGTTTTTTTTTTTGCAAGCAAAGTTGACTTGTGGCACTTAACATTTGCAAGAGTTAAACAAGCGCATGCAATTGGTAATTACTCTGGCAAATTAAACAATAACAGCAACAATAGCAGCAACAGCAGCAACAGCAACAGCAACAATCAACTGTGGCAGCAACATGACAAAAAAAAAAAAAAAAAACACAAAAAGGTCTAAAAGCTGCACACAAACTACTCGACTTTATTTAGGGGACAGTAAAACTGTGACAGTGACAGTGACAAAAAGTGACAGAGAAAGAGCAAAAGAGACAGAGAGAGAGAGAGAGAGAGAGAGACAAAGAGAGAGGGAAGTAGCAATGGCAGCATTGCAGCAAAAGGTTGAGCAAAAGCAATTAGTTTTACTTTGGGAAGCACTCAAATGATTTAAATTTAATTGGGGTCAAGAATATGCACGTGTGTGTGCGTGTCGGTGTGTGTGTGTGTGTGTCGCTCTAAAAGTGCGTGTCTGTGCGTATCTGTGCATGTCTGTGCGTATCTGTGCATGTCTATATGCGTGTGACTGTATGCGTGTGCCGGACGTGCTGCATTGAGTGCAAAGATTGAAGCCAACAAGCACACAAGCATATTTCTTCAATCAACTCTCTATCTCTCTCTCTCTCTCTCTCTCTCTCTCTTTTGCCTCCCAGCTGCCACGCCCAACTACACAACGTTCATTCATTCAGCAAGTGCCAGGAAATGATGCGCTGCGTGCTGCTGACATTATCTAATTAGGCAGAGGACGCTGCTTCACGCAGCTCGGCTGCATCCGCATGATTTATTTCTATTGGACGAAGAGCATAGTACGGCGAGAGCGCAGTGGCATGCCACGCCCACAGCTGACAACAAGGAATGCCAATGTCACGCTGACGCTACTGCTGCTGCTGCTGCTGCTTGGACATGCCAAACAAATTGGACAGCTGAGGCGAGATGTTGAATCAACTGTTGTGTTGCATGTTGCACGTTGCACGTTGCACGTTGAACGTTTGCCAGCATGCACACACAGTGGCAAAGCATTAACGGTAACTAAAATTTGTGCAGATTTTATTTTTTATTCTTCGTTTTTTTGCTTGCCACAAAATGTTGTCAAGGCAACAGCAGTAAATGGGAAAACATACAAGTTGATCAAATGCTTCGTTGCATGCTCAACGCTAAGTTGCGCTTATTGAAATATTGTGTACTTTATGCTACTTGTCATCATTTGCTTTATATTAAACGATTTTTCACTATTAAATTTAAATTTTTTACTGCGAGCTTGTAAAACGTTTTGAGCAGCTTATCAATTTTATTTGCTGGCAAAACTTTGTGCAACATTAAGCAGAAATATTTAAATATATTTAATTTTATTTAACATTTAATATTTAATATTTAATCAGTAAGAATTAATTATTATATATATTATATTTATATTATATATTTTATATACATAACCTAAGGCAATAAGTGAAAAAATGATAGACAACAAAGCAGCAACAGCAACAGCAGCAATGGCAGAAAGCATAAAAAAAATTATATGATATATTCTTTGCTATGAAGCAACAGTAGAATCAATGAATGGCGTCTGTCTGTCTACTTGTCCATATAAATAACAGGAACTCAGTGACTATAAAAGCTAGAGCCTTTAAATTTATTACAAAATGCTTGAATAGCAGCTTAGGTTTGGCCTAGATTTATGACACATTCTGATAAAAATCTGATACAGATCGCATGATAAATAAGCAAATTATTTTTATTTGAATTTACAGGCATGAATCTGTGGCTGATTTTATAGTAGTAGATGGCTGAGTATAGAGTAACTTATAGCCTAGCACATGTGACTTTAGCTTTTTAAAGTCTTTCATTCACATTTATTTATATAATTTTTATATTTATATTTATATTATATTTTATATATTTATATTATATTTTTATATTTAATTTAATTTTTTCGAGTTATCATTATCTAAGTATGACTAAGCAATTCTATTTAAATTTAAATATTTTAAATCTCTATACACAATTTTTACAATTTTTAAATTTAAAATTTTTATGGAAATTTTTTTTATATTTTTTTTTTATTTATTTTACAGCTGTTTAAATTTTTAGATTATTTTTTTTTATATTTTTTATCATTTTTCAAATAATTTAAAATTTTAATTTATTTAAATGTTACAAGGTTTTGTAGATTAAACAAAATATTTCTATGTAAATTATTTAATGTTAAAATATACATTTTTTTTTTTATACACATTTTGTTATTATTATAATTTTTTATTCATTTTTCTATATTTTTATATATTTTTTTATTTATGGTTTTTTATATACTGATATAGTTTTTATATTTTTTACAGTTTTTATATTTTTTTCATATTTGTTTCTGTATATTTATATAACATTTATTTATTATTTTATTATATTTATTTTTTTTATATTTTTAATATTTTTTAATATATTTACATTTATAATTTGTAAGCTTTTATATATACCGAACATTATTTTAATGACAATTATTTAATGTTCTATAATGATTAATGATTTATCATTAATAATATTTTTTTTTTTTATAGTTTTAACATTTATTAAAATATTTCATTATATTTATATATCATTTATATATTTTATTTTATTTTTTTTGTAGATTTACCAAAATATTTCTATATACATTTTTTATTGTTAATTTTTAATTTTTTTTTATATTTTTAATATATTTATAATTTTTATATTTATTCAAAAATATAAAAATAAAAATTTTTTTCTGCATATTTTTATATTTTATAAATTTATATTTGTATTTATTTATTTTTTAATATATTTTTTTAAATTTATATATAGTTTATTTTTTCTTATTCTTTTTCTGCATATTTAAAAAAATTGCAAATATAAATTATTTAATATTCTTTAAGATTTATCACAGTGTATAATAATATTTTTTTATATAAATTAAATAAAATAAAATTATTGTTTTATTTAATTTTTTTTTTTATTATTATTTATTTTTAATTTCTTTGCAACTATTATGCATCAGAGTCAGCAACAGCAGCAGCAAAAGCATCAGTTTCACTGACCTTTCAAAGTCAACTGGGGAAAAAGTTGTTCAACTGTTTTTGACTTGAGCGTAAAAGCGGCTAATAAAACTTAAGATAAACTTTTGCTTTAACAGATTTCAAGAGATCAGCAGCTATACAAAAGACTATAGAGAAATATGCAACATTTATGATACTGAGAGAGAGAGAGAGACAGAGAGTGAGGAATAGAGAGAGAGAGAGAGGAGATTGTAAATGCAGTGAAATGTTAGTCGATTTGTTAATTGGCTAATTTAGACAAGAAAATGTGCCACTTGGGCGAATTCAGTTAACTTTAAATATTAAGTGAGTTGCTGCTGCTGCTGCTGCTGCTGCTACTGCTGCTGCCAGAGGGAAATACGAATAACGAATACACAAACAATGCGCGCTCACTGTATGTGTGTGTGTGTTGCATGTATGCATGGATGTGTGCAAGGCAAATGAAAATGGCGGTAACCGCAACATTTTAGTTGCATTTGCAACGTTCGCCACAAGAGGCAATGCCACAAGGACCAAGGACATTTACCTAAATTAAAGCTAATGAATTGCCTCTTCGCGCTGGCAAGGACTCTTGCTCACCGTATACTCTCACTCCCACACTCTCTCTCTCTCTCTCTCTCTCTCTCTCTCTCTCTCACACACTCACAGTCTCTAGTCACTGTCGCTTTGCTTTGCCTTGTAACAGCAATTGTTGCCATCTAACTTTTGCCGCATCAGTCGCCCAGCTTCCCCATACCCACACTCATGTTCTGCTTGCTGCCTGCTGCCCGCTGTCTCTGCCCGCTGCCTGCTGCCGCTGAAGCAGCCACTTCGCTGTCTGCTTTAATTTGCATTGCACTTGTGTATGTTTACATTTTTTATTTCATTCATTTTCACTCTTGTTTCGCAATACTCGTCGTCATTTCATCTGTCGTTCTTCTCTCTCTCTCACACACACACACTCTCTTGCTATCTCTGTCTATTGCCCACATTTTTGTATTTTAATGAATAAGTGCATTAAATGGCCACGGACACTGCAAATGACTGAATGAATGCAAAGCCTTAGATGATGATGAAAAAAACCAACGAGAAAAAGACTGAGAGCAGAGAGAGTGAGAGAGATAGAGATAGAGTGAGAGTGAGAGTGGGGAACATACAAGCATAGTATATGCAAATGAATATGAATAAATATGCTTAAATGCAAGTGCATGATGAGAAGCTGTAACTGAGCGACTAAAAGAGACAAAGAGATCAAGAGACACGGATAGATGGAGAGATGGAGAGACGGTGAGATATAGAGATGAAGAGATGAGAATGCTAAAGTGAACTAAGCAAACTGTATAAAAGAGATTGAGAAAAAGATAAAGAGAATTAGAGGGGAATGGAAAAGAAGCAGGAATGTAGATAAAGAGAGAGAGAGAGAGAGAGAGAGAGAGAGAGAGAGAGAGAGAGGGGAGAGAGTAGAAAAGATGAAGAAAGAGATGAAACGAAGAGATACAAATAGTGAGAGATAAACAAGGAGTGAGGAGAGAGAGAGAGAGAGAGAGAGAGAGATAGTGAAAAAAACAGAGAGAGAGAATAAGGAAGAGAGGAAATGAGACAAAGATAGAGATGAATAAAAGAGACAGAAAGAGTGAGAGATAAATAAATGAGAAAGAGAGAGAAATAGAGAGAAAAGTATTAGAGAGAAAAACAAATAGAGAGAAAGAGAGAGAGAAACATATAGAGAGAATGAGAGAGATAGAGAGAAAAAAGACAAATAGAAAATGGGGAAAGGAAAATGAAGGAGGACAAAGACAGAAAGAAGAGAGAGAAAAAAAAGGGGAAGAGCGAAAAAGTGAAAGGCAGAGAGAAAAAAAATTAGTGAACTAGGAGTAAAAGAAGCAGAAAGAGAGATAGGAAGAGAGAGACAGAAAGAGAGAGACAGGAAGAGATAGACAGAAGATTAAAAACTAGGGAGAGGAAGCGAGAAACAACTATAGAGGAAAAGTGATTAATAGATTAATTGAGAATAAAAGAGAGAGACATACAGCGGAAGAAATATGGAAATATTGGGATAAAGAGAGAGATATAGATAGAGGGAAAGAGAGAGAGAGGAAAAGAGAGAATGAATGAAAGTGAGATAAATAGACTGAGGATTTGATAAATAGGGAAAGCGAGAGAGAGAGAGAGATATATAGCGAGAGAGAAATGGTTAGAAAGAACGCGCGAAAAAAGTGTAAGTTGCAAAAAATATAATTGCGCCGATCAAGGCTGCAAAGATCAGTGAAAACCCTGATCAAAATTTAAGCAAAGCAAAGTACAGTGGAAGAAAAAGATATTTTCGTGGCAATAAATTGAAATTGAAACTTGGTAAAAGTTAAAAAATTGTTGAGGCATTGCATGATGACTGATTGACGGCGCTGTTGCTGATGATGATGATGATGCTTAAATAAAAATGCATATAAAAAGCAATAACAACAACAATAACAACAGCAGCAATAATAACAAGAAAAAACAACAAGAAATAAAAGAAAAAAAAATGTATAAAAATTTTCAAATGCAAATAAATGAAATCAGTCTTGTGACTGTGGCGCGTTGTGCTTCAATTTGAATGCAGACTGTAAGTAAAGCTGCATATTATCCAAGTTTATATATAGATATTTATCTATATATATCTGTGTGTGTGTGTGTGTGACTCTCCCTCTCTCTCTCTCTCTCTATCTCTTTCTTTGTGTGTCTTTATTTGCTGTGCAGTGCTTGCTTGCTTGCTACTTGCAACACTGTGTTGCGGGAGGTACAAATAATTGCCTGAAATTAGCGCAGCTCTTGGGCTCTTTCGCTGTTACAGCAGCAGCAGAACCAGCAGTAGCAGTAGCAGCACACGGCATTGCAATGATAAACAGAGAGAGAGAGAGACAGGGTGTGTGAGAGAGATAGTTGGAAAGGGATGACACTCTGTTGCCCCATTGCAAGTTAGCAGCATCAACATCAGCATCAGCATCAGCATCTGTAGAAGCAGCAGCAGCAGCAGCAGCAGCAGCAGTGCCTCGTTACAAGTACTTTATGCAGTAATTGCAGTACTTGTCTTTCGGCAGCAGCAAAGCTACGCCAGCTACTGCTGCTACTGCTACTGCTGCAGTTGCTGCTATATTCAAGTGCAATTCTTATTTTTCTTTTTCAACTTTTTTGTTGTTGTTGCCTTTATTGTTGTTGTTGTTGTTGTTGTTGCTAATGAAAAGCGCAGCGCACAAAAATACAAAATATATTTCAACATTGCCTGGCATCAAATGCAAAAATAAAATAAGGTTATCTGAGAGGCAACAGCAGCAACAGCAGCAGTAGCAACAGCAGCAGCTGCAACACTGTGCAACAATGTGAGTCTGTAAGTGAAAAGCACATTATTCATATACTCAGCTCTTCATTCTAAGCCCTGATTTGGCCATGCCCAAGCAACACTACCACCACCCCCCACATACTGCCAGCCCACAGTCAAAGCAGCTGCAACGCCTTGGCCATTATTTCGCCAGCGGCTACACAATTTCCGCAAAATTTATGTGCCAACGGCACAGCAGTAGCAGCAGCAGCAGCAAAGATAGAAGAAAAAAAAAAAAGTTATATATACTATTTATATATGTTTATATTAAAGGAAAGCAAAAGCAAAAGCTAGCTAAAGCAGGCGCAACAGAAAAATTGTAAACATTTATTTACTGTCCATTTCCGTTGGCTTTTGATGTGCTGCTACTGTTGCTACTGTTTGCTACTGTTGCTGCTGCATTTTCCAGCATTTCCATTTGTATAACCATTTGTAGTCATTTTTTTGCGAGTGCTTATTTATTTTAGACCCCACCCCACCCCATCCGCAAAGGCTTTTTTGTAACCAGATTCTCTACACTTGCAGCCACAATTTTTGAAGGCCAACGCCCCGCGGCTGTTGGCATCACAGTTTTGTCGCTATACATATACTCGTATGTGTGTGTGTGTGTGTGTGTGTGTCTGCTTATGACTAAAACTGGCACAGTAGGTCTATGATTTATATGACATGCTTCAAAGACATATAACATACAAAATATATATCATAAATATATATATACAATATATATATATATATATGCAGACATCTAACATAAAGTACATGTTGAACATAAAGAATTGTATGAAAAATAACATATAATATTTATATATTATATATATATATACAGATACAGATATACAAATATATATATATATATATATATATATATATATATATATTTATATATTTATTTATTTATTTATTGTCTTGTCATTTGCATGTAGCAAATTCCCAAAAGTAAACGTAAGATCGATTGTTTCTTTAAGTTTGCATGAAACACACAAAACAATAGCAAACATTGCTACAACAACAACATAATACATGGCATATTATTAATAATATAATTTCTTTTTTTTTTTACTATAATGCATACATCCTGTAATCAGAAAGTACAGCGAGTATATTGATTTGGAAATGTAATAAGTCAACGAATATAGAGATTCCCAGCTCAACATTTAAGTGCCTAGAACTTAAAGTTTATATGAGAATTTATTGCAAAATATTAGTTTATTTATTTATTTTTGTTATCTATTTATTTTTATTTAATTTTTAATTATTATTTTTATTTTCTTTTTTAATTTTAATTTAGTTTAGTTTAGTTTATTTATTTTTATTTATTATATTATTTATTATATTTTTTATTTGTTTCTTAATTTTTATTCATTAGTTTATTTATTTTTCTTTTCTATTTTTTTATTTATTGGTTTATTTTTTTTTTTTTTTAATTTTATTTATTTATTTTTTTTCTTATTTTTGACTTTCATTTTTTTATATTTTATTTTTACTTGTTTTTTTTTTATTTTGTTATAATTTTATTTATTAATTTTTTTTCGTAGTTCATTTTTTTTTAATTTTTATTTATTAGTTTGTTTTTTTTTTTAATTTACAAAACACAATTCTTATTTATTAGTTTATTTTTTTTTTATTATTTATTTATTTGGTTTTTATTTTTATTTATTTTTTATTTTTTACGTACATTTTTTATATATTATTTTTTTCAATTTTTTTTTACTCAGTTTAATCAGTTGTTTTTTTTTTTGTTATAATTTTATTTATTATTTTTTTGTCGAAGTTTATTTATTTATTAGTTTATTTTTTTTTTATTTTATTTACTTACTTTTCCTTAATTTTTGTGTATTAGTTTATTTATTTATTAATTTTATATTTGTTATATTTTTTTTTAACTATTTTTATAGACTAGTATAAAGAAGAAAATGTAATAAATTTTATATAAATATTATGATAATTATTATTAATATTATATAAATTAATATTAATATTGTAAATATTATTAGAAGTAATATTATTATTATTATATTAATTATTATTATATTAATTTTTATATTAATATTAATATTATTAGAAATAGTTTCATTGGATGCGCTTATAGTACACATCTGTTTACTGAATGACTTAAGGTCGAGCACACTCTCATCTCTAGCTTACGTTTCATTCTCTTTTATTAATATTAAATATATTTCATTAATCAAAAAAAAGTTGCTTAATTTTTTATTTATTTTTTTTTTTTAGCAAAATTTCGTGCTAAAAATACTTTTCTGACAATAGAAAAATTTTATAGCTATTGCCTTAGATCTTAACTAAGATAAACAATTTTTTTTTTATTAGCTTCTTAGTTTCGCAGTTTCACAGTTGCTTTTGTTTGTCAAAGTTGATTTTATGGTTTTAGTTTAGTTTTCGTTATGTTTTTTTTTTTTTATTATTATTTTTTATTTATATTTATTTTCATTCACAAATCATTTAATTTCATTTACGAGTTATTAACTTTTACCTAAAAGCACATTTTATTATTATTTTTTTTATGATTTGATTATTTTCTATAATTAAATTAAAAAAAAAAAAAAAACAAAAAACTGAAAAAATAAAATAAAATTTCATTTTCATAGGCAAAATGTGATTTTAATGGATTTTTAAAGAGTTTTTGGCAAACGAATGCAAAAAAAAAAAAAAAATTGCTTAAACAATTTAAAAAGCACTTTGGAAATTTATAGTGTAAAATGAAAAAAAAAACAACGAATTTTAAATACACTTTGCAAGTAGAGAAAGAAATATATGTAGGAAATATATATATTTATATTGATGTGAAAATATATTTGCAATGCTTTTGTATAAATTGTATAAAAATCTACGTATTATTTTATTTCAATGCTTTCATATGGCAGAGTATTAACCACAGCAACAGCAGCAACAACAATAACAAAGAGCATAAAGGCAACAAAAGGCATCATATCCAAGCATATTTATTTATATAGCTTGTTGTATCATTTTCATTTTAACTTATTCTTCGTACGCATTCATCCAGCACTCACTGTAAAATCTTAACAAAGAAAAAAATGTGAGAGTGTGAGGAGAAGAAGCGAAAAAAAAAAAACATATAAAATTTTATGATGTTTATTTACCTTACGAAATTTAAAGACACATAGAAAATAATGTAGAAAATATTTACTTGAAATTCACTTTAAAATCATTTTCATTTTCATTTTCATTTTGATTTTGATTTTCATTGCCTGACAATTTATTTAGATAGCAATTAACTTTGATTTAGCTGTAAAGAAAATCAATTGAAAAGTTGCTAGAAATGTTTGACTCTGCATAACACTTAAAGTCAACAAGAGCTTAACAATAAAAGATAACATGTAGAAGAAGCAGTAGAAGCAGCTGCTACTATGCTGCAGTCAATTTTGCCGGCTAATGTCAAATGCATGCAGCCACATTGTGCCACATTGCCGCACACACACACACACACACACACACACATACACACTGGCACACAAATACGATTTTGACTAGTTTGACTTCAACATTGTCCAGCTGTGATAATTAAACCGCATTATCTGCCTGATGCATGCAATTTTAACACGTCTCAATTTTGCCCCCTCCATCACCATCAAAATTCAAAACTCAAAATTTGATATAATTTCTGCGGTTGATGCGGTCATCAAATATATATTTTTTTTTGTTTTCGTTTTGTTATCAAATTCTAGCATATAGTTTATATTAACTCTTTACTTAACTCACCTGCACAGCAAAAATTTTTGTGAAATTTCCAAGTTGACAAAGTTCAACAAAATCGTTCAAATCTCACACGTTATTCTTTCCTATGGTTTCAACTTGTTGTTGTTGTTGTTTGTTATTTGTTATTTGTTGTTATTATTGCTTGTTGTTGTTGTTATAGCTATTGTTGCGGTTATTGCGGTATCGGTTGCCGCATTAAGATATCAAAGTTCACTCACAAAAACACAAATACACACTGACAAATAATGCGCCCAAATCTGCGCTTTAAAACTAAATTTTCAACACACACGCGACGACCAAAAAAAAATGTTCTCATCGACAAAAAAAATTAAAAAAAAAAATAAAATAAAAAATGTTTAATATTTTTTTTTTTTTAGTGACAAAAAATACTGCGACGAACTTTAATTTTTTTTTTACCGAATTTTAATAATATTCAGATTTAAAGTAGCAAAGATTTTAAAGATCTTGATCGACACACGCGACACGCGTTAAGAATAATTACGCAGAAAAAATATAATAAAAATATTTTTTTTATTTTTTAATTATTTTTTAATTTTTTTTTTTTAAGTTTGTATCTTTGCGTTGAAAAAGTGAAAAAAAAATAAGAATAATAATTTCGTATTTTTTGCACACTTGCTACGTGTGGTACGTACGTTTGCGATTACTATTGCTACTGCGTTGCGTTAGGTTGCGTTGCGTACGTTAAACGTTAAATGCTGTGTGTGATTCTGTGGCACAAAGTGTCCGCTCTGCCAACTGTGGCAGTTGAAAAACGCGCTAAGACTGAAGCTGCAGTCAGCTGCCAGCTATTACTTTTGCCCGACGATGCCGACGATGCCGATGATGCCGATGCTGCTGCTGCTGCTGCTGCTGCTGCTGCTGATGACGACGACGACGATGCTGATGACGACGACGACGATGTTGACGACGACGACGACGATGTTGTAGCTGCTACTAATGCTGCTGATGTTGATGCTGATGCTGATGCTGCCACAGTAGATTGGATGCTGCTGTTTTGTTGCTGTTGCCTCTTTCAGCCCCTCCCTCCCCTCTACGCCACCCCTAGAACCGAGCAAGCAAACATTTTTCGTGACAATTTGCCGAATGATATTTTTGTTTTGCCGAGCATTGAATTGAAACGAAGCAGCACGATGATTGCCGGTTAGACACATCGTGCCACAGCTTGTTGCAGCAACATTGCCCAGCGACAAGCGAAACACACACAACAAAATGTTGCCGGCTGCTAAAGAGTTTTTATTTTATTTTTTTGTATTTTTATATTTTTTTTTATACACGATATGTAACGATATTCACGCTGCGGGGGCAGCCGCATGCTTTGGCTATTTTTGTTGCACGTTGCTGTTCTTGTTGTTGTTCATGTTGTTATTGTGTTTGACATTGTTGTTGTTGATGCTGCTACAACTCTTGCTGCTGCTGTTGTTGCTGTTGTTGCTGTTGTTGCTGTTGTTGCTGTTTTTGTTGCTACTGTTGCCGCTGTGCTTCACGTGTGCGCGTAGGTCAGTGACGCTTCGCTGCGCTGTTCAATTTATTTTCACGCTGCGTCTGCGTCTGTTTGCTGTTTGTTAAACAATTTCCCTCCGCTTTTGACATCTGCCACGCGCGCGTCTTCATTTCTTTTTCTTTTTTTTTTTTTAAATTTTTTTATCCCATTTTTACTAGGAATTTCTGTGCTGTTGTTGCCTTGCCTGGTGGCTACGCTGCCGGTTGCTGGCCATTGGCTTCAGCAACAACGCGTGGGCGCATTTATTGTTAACAGATGACAACACAGCAGCAACTGCAACAGCATCAAGAGGAACAGCAGCAGCAGCCAGAGAAACAGCAGCAACAGCCACAACAGCAACAGCCACAGCAGCAGCAACAGCAGCAGCAGCAGTTGTGGCATTGCATTTGCATATTGCATGAAACTGTGCCACATGAGCTACAACAACAACAATGAGAACGAGTGAGCGTACAAAATCTTCATCAATATGTGACATGTGACACCTCGAGGAGCTGCCGATAACGATGATTGTCAAACGGCATTAACGCAACAGCATTTTGCAGAATTTCATTGCATTTCCACGTAAACTTTACGTTGCCGAATTCTCTTAAAGATTTTTTTTTTTTGATTTTTCTTATCAATAGTTAAATGAAGAAACTAACGATAAAAGTCCATGAAAAGGCTTCGAGCATGACATGAGATGCATGACATATAACAGAATTCTTAGCAGGTAAAAGAAAGGTTAAAAGATTTAATATAAGTTGCAAACTTAAGCTTTAAGATTTTCAAGCAAAAACTTTATTTTAAGGTGATCCTTGCTATGGCAGCTATATGATATAGTTGTCCGATTTTGATCAAATTTGGCTGAGATTCATTAATTTCTATAAAACTCGATTCCTGTCATTTTCAATCGCATTAATAAAGAAATAAAAAAGTTTTTCATATAAAAATTCAATTTCCAAGCGGTCCTTGCTATGGCAGCTATATGATATAGTTGTCCGATTTCGAACAAACTTTTCAGAGATTCATTAATTTCTAAGAAAATTAAGTATTGTAATTTTGAACCGTATAGCTGAAGAATAAAATAGTTTTCCATATGCAAATTCAATTTCCAAGCGATCATTGCTATGGCAGCTATATGATATAGTTGTTCGATTTTGATCAAATTTGGCTGAGATTAATCTATTTCAATATAACTAGCTTTCTGTAATTTTCAATGGCATAACTGCAAAAATAAAAGGTTTTTCATATACAAATTCAATTTCCAAGCGGTCCTTGCTATGGCAGCTATATGATTTAGTCGCCCGATTTTTATCAAACTTGGCAGACATGTATTAGTCATCGCTAAACTCAAATTCTGTAAGTTTCAACAACATAGGTGAATAAAGAAAAAAAATTTGCATATAAAGGTTCAATTTCCAAGCGATCCTTGCTATGTCAGCTATATGATATAGTTGTCTGATTTTTATCAAACTTAGCAGAAATCTGATCGTTATTACAAAATCTAAATTCTACAAATTTTAGCCCATTATCTAAGCAAACAAACAAAAATTTTCATACAAAAATTACATTTTCGAGTGATTGTTCCTATGACAGTTATATGATATAGTTGTCCGATTAAGATCAAATTTGGCTCACATATAAACGTTATGACATAATTTAAATTCTGAAGGTTTCATATGTTAAGCTAAATAGATTAAAAAAATATTCAACAAAGATTCATTTTTCGAACGATTGTTCCTATACCAGCTATAAGATATAGTGGCCCGATTCGGCACGTTTTAATTTATACAAGTGCTTAAAGTAATTATGTCAGATTTGATGAAGTTAGCTGTAAAATTGAAAGATACGTTTGCCTTGTCAAATAGTAAACAGACCGATGGAACCTGAACATATAATATAACATATAGAGCGGCAACTACTCCTCTATATATTTAAGGCATGAGCCATTAGCATTCAAAAATTAATGTGACCTTGCTGTCTATTAGCGCTACATTAGCACTAAATTAATTAGCCCAACCATTTGCCATAAGCAACATTCAATAATCATTAGAAAATTTCATTAAGCAAACACAAAAATTGTAAATGATATTGACTTGGTAAAACAAAACTTAAACTGAACTGATTTCAGCTAATACAAGTTAGCCAACAAACATAAAGATTGAGCAAACTTATTGATTGTCTTTTGTGAACTGATAAAATGTTAAACTGAAAACAAGTTTGACTTGTCACAGTAGCAACAGCAACGGCAGCAGCAGCAGCACAAAGAATAGAATAGAATATTTGTGCAATCAATGTTATTGTTCCGCTGTATGAATAGCAGTCAAATGTATAATATGAATATACTCATGAATATGCAATGAATATGTATGAATGTATGTTTCCACTGTGCAAAATGTATCGATAGTAAAAAAAAAAAAAAATAATAATAATAATTTTTGCAGTGTATGCGAAGATTGAATTGAACAACTTTATGATTATGCTCAACATAATTTTCTAGCCTGGTCAACATTCACAGCGACATGGGTAACGGCAACGACAACGACATCGATGAGCTATGGATAATGGCATTTGCCTTGTGTATTCATAAATATTCAAAATACTCTTGTACAGTAGACACTGGCATATGGAGAAGGCCAAGTAGTTGTTTGTTGCTAATAATGGTACATGCTGCATGTGTCCTGTATACTGTATCCTATGGCAGTTGCAGGCAGCAGCACAAACTTAATTATGGCTAACATTAAAAATGCAACTGTCAAACCAGGACACGACACACACACACACACACATGCTGAGACAGCCGACAGGCTGCTTAAAGGATGTAGTGCTAACCCTGCCTTGCTCTTTTTCTCTTTCTGTGTGTGTCGTATGTGTAGCAACTGCAGCTTTCCTTTATTTTCGTTGCACAATGGACAAAACCCTTACCCCAAAAACCAGTCACCGCACCCGCACTCGCTGCTGCTGCTGCTGCTGTTGCTGTTGCTGCTTATGCCGAAACATTCGAGTAACTGGGTCACAAGGATAGCCATTAATTTATAATAATTTCAACTAAGATTTCACAATTTCTTTTGCGCTTTTGCCTTTGCCCCCTTCCCTCTCCCTGCCACCTATGCCAATGCTTATGCCTTTGCCTTAACAATTTTCGCATTTTCCATTCATCATTCGCGCAGCTGCCAACCCCAAAATCCAAAACCCCAAAAACTCAACCACAAAATTTACCCACCTCCCAATCCCCCACGCCCCCCCATCCACTCTCTCTCTCTCTCTCTCATGCCACTCTGTTTACCAGTTCATTCTTAGCCGCTCACCAAACAGCTGGCAATGCCACTGTCAGCGCCCGCAAAAGCAAAGTCAATTTCGCGCACTTTGCATGCCCCGCCAGGCCGCAACGGCAGCGGGAAATGTTTGAGTTGGCAAATGCAGCAAGCAGCACGCGAACCTGGACCATGACTTGCGCGTCTCTCTTGCCTCAACACAGGACTAGCTACTGCTGCTCCTGCTACAAGCCAACGCGCCATCAAATTTACAAGCGCAATGCATCAATCACTTGACGCTCAAGCGGTTTTCAAGATGAACCACGGAAAAGAGAAAGAGAGAGAAGCAGAGGAAGGGCAGCAGACAGTGGAATACAACATGTAACCAAGCAGCATCAGCGAGCATCGTAGCCACAGCAAATGCCTTGACGGCGGCGGCAGTGGCGGCTGCGCTTTTCACTGCCACAAAAGCAGAAAGAATAAACTTGCAAAATTAAAGGAAAAAAAAAAATATGAGAAAAGAAAGTGAGAAAGAAAGTAGAACAAGAAGGAATGAGAGAAAACATAAATGAAGTTGAAGAAGAAGCAGATGATGATGAAAACGTAGAAGAAGAAGAAGAAGAAGAGCCACTGGCCAATTTGACGTTAAGATGGAATTTGTGAAAAATTCATCAAATTGACTGCGGTGCATTGCTCATTGAAAGGCCAAAGAGAACGACAGAGAGAGAGAAAGAGAGAGAGAGAGAGAGAGTCAGTAACACAGACAGAGACAAAGCCAAAGCTAAAAGGAAAAAAAAAAAACTAAACTAAAAGCTGCTGAAACTGAAGCCAGAAACAGAAAATAAAACAAAGAAGAAAACAAAAATGGAAAAATATGTGTGCGCGACTGTAAAATACCCGGTAGCTGTGTACTGAAGAGCTCAAGAAGAACAAAATAATTAATAAAAAAAAAAATTATAAAAAAATTTAATAAAAAAATATTAAAAAAAATTAGCAAAAAAATTAATAGGAAAAATATTTAAAAAAAAATAGCAAAAAATGTAATAGGAAAAATTAGAAAAAAATAATAAATAAAAAAATTAATGACAAAAAAATTAACAAAAAAAAATAGTAAAACAAAATGCATAAAAAAATTAATAAGAAAATTAATAAAAAAAAGTTAATAAGAAAATTAATAAAGAAAAATTAATACAAAAATTAATAAAAAAGGAAATAAAAAATTATTAAAAAAGAAAATTATAATTAATTATGAAATAAACCATACCGACTCTGCAGTTAATAAAAAAAAATTAATAACAAAAAAATTATCAAAAAAAAAAAAATAATAATAACAAATTAATAAATAATGTAAAAAAAAACTAAGAACAAAAAATATTAATAGAAAGTTACCAAAAAAAAAAAATTATTAAAAAATGAATTAAAAAAAATTTATAAAAAAAAAATATTAAAAAATAATAATTAATTATTAAATGAACCGTACCGATTCTCTTATTGATGCTAAGAAAAAAATGTATACATACTATATACATTAGGAGTTCTGTCACTCCTTCTTTTGACTGTACAAAGTACAAAGTCACAAATGCCATTATACACTCTATAGCCGTTGAGTGCCCGGTATATAAGAACATAACAAAAGCAAAGC
>JBAMBR010004036.1:0-58028 GCA_037044475.1 Zaprionus obscuricornis
GTTCATTGGCACGATTGCCGTTGTTCGATATTGAGCTCTCGTAGTGTATAAGATCCGGTTGGTCACGACTCAGGCGTCGCTTGAAAAAAATGAGTAAAAAAATACGCTTAAATTTTTCACCAAATATTATATAAATTAAAAAATTAACGCTGCTATTAATTGTTATCAATAAATTTGATACTTTAGTCACTTTATGATCAATCATACTATAGAATGCCTCCGATATGTTCAAGACAAGTGGCAAAAAGTTTAACATAAAGAATACAATGACAACGCAAAGTAACATTGTTGCTAAACCAATTTCACGTTTCTCTGATCTTGATAAACGTTGACGTTCACGATTTGCACGTTTCACTTGCCTATAGATCAGACAATTTAATATAGCCAGCGTAAGAAATGGTATTATATAGTTGACAATCAGATAGCACCAATGTATATAGATGTTAATATATGTTGGATTACGACGCAACGGTGATGGACGTACACAGTGTAGTACAACTGTTGAATTGGGCAAAGGATAACTTATGCGTAGTACTTCCCAAAATCGTGGCATATTATATGCAAGTGAGAAACAGACGCAAACAATAAAATAGATCTTGGCACGTCCATAGGTGCAAAGTGCACGTGCACGCAATGGATGACAAACGGCAACATAACGTTCAAGTGTAACAGTAAATGTCATATAGATGCTAGCTGTCTGTGCTATCATGCCAATGGGAAACATGGCTGGCGATATAAATGGATATACATAATTATAGTAGCCAAAGAAATGACCCGTATATGGATAAATTGAGGGAATGCCAAACAGCAGCATGGATGTAATAATCAACACCGTGTCACATCGTGCTAGACCAGTTAATAAATAATTAATGCTTGATCGCATCTGTGGCCGTGATAATATTATCATTGATATTACATTACCCAATATGCCAAGTATACTGACAATATTAAGTATGACACCGCATACCCAAAACTCGATGCGATTATTTTCCAACTGTGGGGTCGGCGGAACCATGACCAGGGTTGGTATAGCACAGCAGGAACCTCATACCGTCTGTAACTTCCGCACAGTTGCTAGATTTTCCGCTTCTATTGCACATTTCCACATAAAACTCAGTTGTGTTTTCATTTTTTTTCGTTTACTTCTTCTTCTTACACTTATTTTTCTCTTTGCACTCTCTGTCTCTGTCTCTGTCTCTTTCGCTCTCTCTCTCTCTTTCTCTGTATTTCACTGTTTCACTATATCTATCTTTTTACGTTGGTATATCCTTGTCTGCGAATCCTTTGTGATTTATTGCATGAATAATGTTACTGAAATTCCACATCCTTAACTTGGTAAAGCTTTTGCCTGGCATATAACGACTGCATTTTGGCTAAAGGTTAATTTAGCTTCTCACTGTAAAAATCTATTTACAGTTACAAGCAAGCAAGCAAGCAACTTCACAAATGTTTGTGATAATCCACTATTTATCCCATATACATATATATATATATATGTATATATATCTTTCAATATCTTGTATAATATTACACACTGTTTACTTTTCCTTCATTCTTTATGTACTTTTTTTTTCTTTTTGTTACTACTTCTTATTCCTTGTCCTTATCCTTATTCTTATTCTTATTGTATTCTTTAACCATTCAATATTCATTCAAGCGTAAACTTTATATTCTGGCAATTATTATTATACTCTTACGACAAGTACATGCCCCATACCACATCCGACCCAGTGCTACAACCCCCCAACTTCCAGCTTCCAGCTCCAGCTTCAGCTTCAGCTCCCACTCTTATTTTTCATCAATTGTTGAGACTGGCCTGAATAAATGATTGAATGCCAAAGTGAAAATAAACAATTTTTTGATATACATCGAGGGAATTACTTCCCCCAATAATGTTCGCCAATTTTTACACTCTACGCTCTTTCGTTGTCCCCGAGGCAAATGCAAATTTTAAGTCAATTTCGTAGCAAAAAAAGGAACAACACGACAACGCAAAACAAAAAAAAAAATGTATAAAAAAATAAAGGAACCTTAACGTACGAAAAAAATAAAAAACAAAAAAATGGAAACTGTACGCGCATAATGTAATGCGCTTAAAAGTTATCATCATATATATAGTTGAACAAAAGTTGAAACTATTCACAACTTTAAGCTGATGAAATTTTCACAAAAATTGTCACTAGTTTTCATAGGTCTGAGAAGGCTTACAGTATAACTTTGCTTGTTCAATTGTTGTGTATTTAAAGAAAACAGAAAATATATGTCAAAATATGAACATTATGTATACCAAAAAAAAATTTGATTATCTAGGAGAAATGCTTGACTAGTTAGGAGCTCTTGTATTTTAGAGCATTTAGTCTTTTGACATTTCAAAAGATAATGCTATGTTTTTTGTCTGCTTCTTCATAGTTTTTACAAGAGACGTAAGTTAAAATCATGGCAAAAAACTATCATCACAATATGCATTGTATGGCACTTGAAGCCATACAATGCATATTGTGATGATAGTTTTTTGCCATGATTTTAACTTTTAGCCTCTTGTAAAAACTATGAAGAACAAGACAAAAAACATAGCATTATCTTTTGAAATGTCAAAAGACTAAATGCTCTAAAATACAAGAGGTCCTAACTAGTCAAGCATTTCTCCTAGATAATCAAATTTTTTTTTGGTATACATAATGTTCATATTTTGACATATATTTTCTGTTTTCTTTAAATACACAACAATTGAAGAAGCAAAGTTATACTGTAAGCCTTCTCAGACCTATGAAAACTAGTGACAATTTTTGTGAAAATTTCATCAGCTTAAAGTTGTGAATAGTTTCAACTTTTGTACTACTATATATATGATGATAACTTTTAAGCGCATTACATTATGCGCGTACAGTTTCCATTTTTTTGTTTTTTATTTTTTTCGTACGTTAAGGTTCCTTTATTTTTTTATACATTTTTTTTTTGTTTTGCGTTGTCGTGTTGTTCCTTTTTTTACTACGAAATTGACTTAAAATTTGCATTTGCCTCGGGGACAACGAAAGAGCGTAGAGTGTAAAAATTGGCGAACATTATTGGGGGAAGTAATTCCCTCGATGTATATCAAAAAATTGTTTATTTTCACTTTGGCATTCAATCATTTATTCAGGCCAGTCTCAACAATTGATGAAAAATAAGAGTGGGAGCTGAAGCTGAAGCTGGAGCTGGAAGCTGGAAGTTGGGGGGATGTAGCACAGGGTCGGATGTGGTATGGGGCATGTACTTGTCGTAAGAGTATAATAATAATTGCCAGAATATAAAGTTTACGCTTGAATGAATATTGAATGGTTAAAGAATACAATAAGAATAAGAATAAGGATAAGGACAAGGAATAAGAAGTAGTAACAAAAAGAAAAAAAAAGTACATAAAGAATGAAGGAAAAGTAAACAGTGTGTAATATTATACAAGATATTGAAAGATATATATACATATATATATATATATGTATATGGGATAAATAGTGGATTATCACAAACATTTGTGAAGTTGCTTGCTTGCTTGCTTGTAACTGTAAATAGATTTTTACAGTGAGAAGCTAAATTAACCTTTAGCCAAAATGCAGTCGTTATATGCCAGGCAAAAGCTTTACCAAGTTAAGGATGTGGAATTTCAGTAACATTATTCATGCAATAAATCACAAAGGATTCGCAGACAAGGATATACCAACGTAAAAAGATAGATATAGTGAAACAGTGAAATACAGAGAAAGAGAGAGAGAGAGCGAGACAGAGACAGAGACAGAGAGTGCAAAAAGAAAAATAAGTGTAAGAAGAAGAAGTAAACGAAAAAAATGAAAACACAACTGAGTTTTATGTGGAAATGTGCAATAGAAGCGGAAAATCTAGCAACTGTGCGGAAGTTACAGACGGTATGAGGTTCCTGCTGTGCTATACCAACCCTGGTCATGGTACCACCGACCCCTCCCCCGCTCTTCCGGCTCCCAGTGGATACTACGACGTAGCTTTGGGAAATGCGAACTTGATACAAGTACAACAATAACAACAACGTGCACGTGTATGTCTGTATGTGTGTGTGTGTGTATTGGGCTTGGTGCTACAGTGAAACTCTCCGTTTTTGGGCAAAGAATGCTTCGCTAGTCATTATTATGATGTTCGTGTTGCGCATTGTTGTGGTCAACAAATTTTCTGCAGCTGTGTAAACGTTAACTAAACCAAGTAATGCCTAATGGGTGATGGCTAATGCTATTGTCTGTCTCCCTGTATCGTTATCGTTCTTTCAGTCTATGTGTATATGTTGCACAGTGTTGCAGCAGCAGTCTACTTGCCCCAAAGGAGTGGCAACACAATTGACAGTTAGTTCCACAAAAAAACAGCAATAAAACTCTTATAAAGCAGATACTTTGACATAAACAAAGCTGTAAAGTTCCCGCTTAAGAATTCATACATCTTCTAAACATAATATACTTACATGCTATATACTCGTATATAGATAAATACATATGTCTGTAATATTCTTGTAGTAATAGATTTATAGAGATTATGTTTGAATTGAAGTTTATTTCCTTTCACTTGAATTTAATTCAATTTTCTTTCTTAGCTTTTAAATAGCAGAAATAATTTGATAGATGATTGATAATACACATTTTTATTTTTTTTTTCTATTAAACAAATGAGCAGATGAAATTTTATAGCATCTCTCCAAAGTCATTTTTTATTAGAGATTCAGTGTGTTAACATATACATATATCAAATACATATGCGGTACATGATTATATACAGAGAGAGAGTAACATATCAAATAACGAGCTAAATAACTTAAATTTCATAAGGCTGAAAGGCAACACAGAGACGCAGCACCATAAGCCATAAGACATAAGCCATAAGGATAAACACTTACCTAGCCCAAAATCCAAAAAGAGCGCGTCGAAAATACGGGAAGAAAACAAAAAAAAAAAAAAAAAACACACACACATGAAAGAAAAGTTATGTACAACATACCGACAATTTTATACTCTTGCAAGCTAAATAGTAAAACAATTTGTCGATTCATAATATTGAACAATTTGATCAATTGACGTTACTTTTCCTGTTCCTACAAGTTTTCTCCAATTTGGAATTATGGCTGCTATGGCAGTTATCTGATATATATGTATATCTGATTTCAACTGCAGCTTAGAACAGTCGCCTTTAAATTAATGTACTCTAATTTTAAGGGTATAAAAAAAGCGAAAACAAAATATAACCAGAAAAAGCTTAACAGGATATGTTGGTCAGAAAAATCCAATTACTTATAATTTCATACATATGTATTTGAGTGCGTGTGTGTGTGTGTGTGTAAGTGTGTGCGTTAGAGTGTGCGTAAGTGTGTGTTTAGGTGCGTGTACAACGACCAAGGGTTGCATATACAATATACAGGAAAAACTCAAGTGAGTTGCGTGAATATGCGTGAGTTCCTCAACAAATATGTGTGTGCGTTTGCGTGTGTGCGTGTGTGTGTGTGTGTGTGTGTGTATGTGTGAAGGTAAAGCATGATGGCAGCAAATTAAAGCGCCGTAAAACCCTTGCATAGGTCTTGACAAACTGTTTTGGGGCCAGATGTGCCAAACCGGCGGCTTTCCAAATGGATAAAAAACGTGAATGAACAGCACCAAAAAAAAAAAAAGAACACACAAAACCAAATGGGAAATGGGAAATGAATGGAAATTATGTTGCAGAAGAAGAAGAAGAGTGAGAGAAAGAGCAAGAGATAGATAAGGTGTGAAGAGAACATAAGTAAATTCAACTTAATCATAATTAAATTAACACGTTACCAACCAAACGGCTAGCAAAACTTTAATGCTTCGGGTGTGTTGTGGGTGAAAAAACAAAAGAAAAAAAAAAGAAAAAAATACTTTCGAAACTAATTTGAAAATAATAGAATGTCACTGTTATAGCATGATATGATAAGGATGGCATATACATATATATATATGTATACAGTAGATTCCGCTTATAGCGACTTTCAAGGTACTTACGATTTTACGTCGTTATACTCGGAAGACGTACTAAGCGAATGTAGTTTGTATGTATAAGTTTGCATGGGGACCAATCAAGCCAACGAGTTATAGTCGCAGTAACCGGACGGACGCTATAAGCAGAGTCGTTATAACCGGATTCTACTGTATATGTATGTATATATATTTATATATCTAGAATAACATACAAAACGTCTAGAATTCATATACCATACATTATTTTTTTTTCACATATGTAAAGCAATTTTGTAGAACTTGCAATTCGATATACGAGTCGGAGACTGAACGAGTCTAAGACTTTGTGACTGTATGATGCGGAGGTGATTGAGGCAACTTGGCAGACTGGCCATTCACATTTGAAGAAAATCATGTTGAAAATAAATAAGAAAATGGAAAATATATATATATATATATAATATGTGAACAGACTCACTATATATATAAAGAGAGATATAGATTATATATATATATATATATATGTATATGTATATAATCATTTCACTCTGTGTATCTCATCGTATCACGTTGCAATTGAATTTGATTATGTGTCTGTGCAACGTTTGGTCGTCTCATCTGTGACACTATTGGACACATTTGCACTCTCTTTCACTGTGTCTGACAATAGAAGGCGGGGGAGAGGGTGTCTAGAAGTTAGGGAGATGTATGAAGTAGATATCATTGGCATCTGGTTTCGCATATCA
The DNA here is from genome assembly GCA_037044475.1 of Zaprionus obscuricornis. Taxonomy (NCBI): domain Eukaryota; kingdom Metazoa; phylum Arthropoda; class Insecta; order Diptera; family Drosophilidae; genus Zaprionus; species Zaprionus obscuricornis. The sequence goes on from JBAMBR010004036.1 coordinate 6,707, forward strand.
GCAGCGTCATCAACTATGGCAAGCATGACGCTGCATTTGCCTTTCCGTCTCAAGTTATTGCATTGCCATATGTTATTATCTGTAAAATCATTTATTATTGAATCGAACAGCAGCAGCAGCAACATCAGCAACAGCAGCAGCAGTTGTAGCTGTAACAGCCAAAAGTAGCAACAGCAGCAATTTTATTTTATTTTTTTCTCTGCCCTTTCCCTCTAGAAGATGCTCTGTGTATTATATTATCTAATGGTTTAATAAACTCTTTTAGCTAGCAATATCCATAGCATATTCAACGAATGTCAATGTAGCGACAAGACCAGAAAATCCCCGTGAAAATCATTGCAACAAAAAAAAATAATAAGAGGAAAAATCTCAGCATACAGCAACGCATTGCAAAAAAAAAAAAAGAAAGAAATAACTTGAAATTTGAGATACAATGTCCCAGCAGATGAGTAGCAAAAAGACCAAGAGACACTGTAGAGAGAGAGAGAGAGAGTGAGAGAGTGAAGGCAGAAAGCGCATGTGCGGAGAGTCGCATTTTGTTTGGTCTAATAAAAAGTGGAAGATGAATGTGATTTCAGCTCATGCGCAGCAAATGCAGCAGCAGACTCCAACATAAACATAAAATAATTGGCAAGAGCTGACAAGAATTTGAAATGCACAGGACTGTGAGATATCCTGTAACTAATTAAAACGAAGAAAAAACAAATCTCTAATTATATTTGAGTAATATGTCAAGATCTATTATATTCTAATATATATTATAAATATATATTGATAGCTTCATGCTATATCGAGGTTCAATTCTTTGGCTAATCATTGCTTTATATCTGTTATATACGAATATGTTCACAAATGGTTATCGTATTTTTCGTGTAAGTTATATATCGTTATCGATATTTTTATCGATAAATTATCGATTTATTCCATTATAGAGACATCACTGTAAACGTATGACATGGCCCGGAAATCTTTATACAGACTTTGCAAATATTAAAGACAATGTTGAGGCATTGCCTAAAATTGCAGCAAAAAATGTATCTTCAACATCAGCAGCATCAGCAGCATCAGCAGCAGCAGCAGCATCATGTGATGTAAAACAAATATTTAATAATTCAAATGATGCAAGGCAAAAGTCATCAGAGATTGCAATAAAAGCAGCACAGGATGCAAAGGCTGCCAATGAGGCACAACAAGCTGCCGGCCAATTGGCTGCACAACATATTAAACAAGAGCTGGCCGAAAAAGCATTTCAATCGGCCAAAGCAGCCGAAGCGGCATTAACTGGTAAACAAATGATACTACAGCAATTGGAATTGGAAGTGCAGGAAGCGCATGCTGTGATCGAAGAGGAAACAACCTTGTTGCAGAGCACACAAACAAATATGAATTCAGCTATAGAAGCGGCACGTGTTGCAACCAAACAATTTGAAACACTTAACGAACTGCAAAAGACACTTAAAGAGAATTTGGGTAATATTCAAACGGTTGCTTTGGGTGCCCAAAATGTAGTGACCAGCAAGTTGCAGTTAGTTGAAGCGGCCAAAAAACGTTTGGATACGCTTGAAAAGCAATTGCAAAATGCACGTGAAGATTATGAGCAGACCAAAGAGGCGGCATATAAAGCAGCCTGTGCTGCAATTGAGGCCAGGCAAAAGGCAGCCTCATAAAGACAGAGAAAGAGGGAGAGAGAGAGACATGAGAGATATATATAGATATATGATAATTATATTTATATTTATTTATATTTTTAAAATAAATGCTAATTAAAAGACTTTTCATTGATAACATTATGGCCATAAGCTGTATATACGAGGGGTATTTAAAAAGTAAGTTTCCCTGTGTTGGGGGAAAAATAAAAAAAAAGTTTTAGGCAGTAAAAATAAATTTATTTTATTCTTTGACTCTTAAACTATTTTTCTACATAGTCGCCTTGGACTACAATACATTTTTGGTATCTGTGTGAAAGCTTAAGTAAACCTTCCTTAAAAAATACCGTGCCCTGTTTTTTGATCCACGATTTGAAGGTAATGATCTTTACGCACGCATTGTGACAGGAACCTGGGTTCACCATACAAATCCTGAAATGAAGCGTCAAAGCATGGTTTGGAAGAAACGTGAAGAAAGTCGCAGATAGGACCACTGTCTTATATAGCTGCCATAGGCACGATCAGTTAAACAATTTTTTTTTTTGTATTGCATGAAAAACTTTACGTTAAAGTCTGAAAAAACAGTAAAAATAACTTTGCTTTCTTATTTATATATACAGTAGAATCTGTTTATAACGACTCCGCTTATAGTGTCCGACCGGTTGGTTGGTTGGTCCCCATACAAACTTATACATAAAAACTCCTTTCGATTAGTGCGTCTTTCGGGTATAACGACGTAAAATCATCGGTCCCTTGAAAGTCGCTATATTCATATTTTAGCTAATCATTGATTGTAGAATCAATATAATCATACAAAAAATCTATAAAAACTGTGCAACCAAATGTGTTTCGCTTAAATTTTATTTTTGTTTTTTCAATTTTTAAGCAATACAAATTAATAAATGATATCATATAACATAGTTAAATGAAATATTTCTTTGTTTATTTATAACTAAATTCCAATGGAATTAATTTTTAGACTGGAACTAGACATATGCCTTCACATATGTTGTGAGTACTTCAATGATAAAAATTTTTATAAAAGGCAATAATAAACGCGGTATTAGGGCATTACATATTCAACTGTTCAACTAATCGTTTGTGATCGTATAAACAATAATAATAATTAAATAAAAATTTATTAAATAAAATATATATGTAATATATACGTATATATATATATATATCAAAGAAATATATATAAAAAAAAGAAGTAAAATATGTATAATATTTGTATGAAATTTGTTGTCCTGTTGGGACTGATAATGTCTGGAAATGCTCTAGTACATTACGTAAAGTTAGAAAAAGGAGGTAAAATATATCAGTATTACTTATATATACATATATATTTATGATTTAATTAATATTTTATTTATGTTTAGCGGAAGGTTGTAAATCACCAGATGGTAATGAGTTTAAAGTTGGTGAATCTGTTAAGGATAAGAACGTATGCGGAGTGTATGTCTGTCAATCAATTGAAGGTGATGCATTGGTTCATTAGTAAGTTGATTTTTAATTTAGTTTAGATTATTAGAATATTATCTATATATATCTATATATATATATATATGTATGTGATTATGTATATTTCATTTCAGTTGCCAAATACCAGCGGGTTTTGAAAATTGTAATACGGATGGTGTAGACACTAGTGTAAACTTTCCAGATTGTTGTTGGAAATGTGTAAATTATGTTGCTTGTGATGGAAGACTTACGGGACCAGCAGGTGAAGGAGATTCTGACAAAGAAACTGGTCAAGATGGTGCTGCACAAAATGGCGATACTGGTAAACCAGGCTCGGTAGGAACAGGAGCCAATGGAGCTGCAACTAATGCTACTGGCACTGACGGTGCCGGTGCCGGTGCCGGTGCCGGTACAGATGTAACGACAGTGGGAACCGACGCTGCTAGTAGTGAGGCGCCTGGTGGTGAGGAAACTACTACGGCGGCTGCATAGTTTGTATTCCAAATAATATAAATAAAAATGCATTTAATTTACTTGCTTATGAAATAATGTTTCCTATATGAAAACCAAAGGCAAGACGCAAGATAAAGTCAAAGGGCGCAGTGAAATGACTAAGAAAAATGCAAAATTGTAAAGTAAAAAACAAACTAGTAAGAAAGCTATAGACGAGTATGCTCGATTATATAATTCCCGGTACTCATGCTACGCACTAGCAAATTGTTGCCATGTTTGAGGTTAGAACCGCGGGAATCCTTCAAATTTTCGTATTTGAAATGTACATAACTTCCATGTTAATTATTTGATCTGTTCCAAAATTTCACAACAGCCGCACAAACATATTCGACTTTTGTACCAAAATTTTAAAATTTGGTGAGTGTGGGTGCAGTGGTGTGTTCAAAATGGTTTTTATCGATTTGTGGAGGCGGTGGGGGGCGTGACAAAAATCCAAAACAAACTTGATCTGCCTGCAACTAATACAAGCACTTTAAAAAAAAATGAAGTCTCTAGCTCGTGTAGTTTCCGAGATCTGTGTGTTCATACGTACGTACAGACAGACAGACGGACAGACGGTCAGACGGACAGACGGACATGGTCGGATCGACTCGGCTATTGATCCTGAGTCGGCCTCCTTATGGGTGTTACATACATTTGCTGTTGTCATAAAGTCAATATACCCATGGTACCCAATGGGCACCGGGTATAAAAAACAGAAAACGCAATGTGATGGCAATTGAAGATCGAACAACGAATGCTAGACTATAATGTATACATACATAAAGCGTATAACTGCAGCTTTATTGGCTGCTCAACTTACTGCAATGACGCTGTATTTCATTGAGTATATTAAACTGTAATATACCCGGTAGTCATGGGGTCATTAAAAATTGCATAACTTTCATATTTATCACAGATCGTCAACATTATAAATATGCCAAAAATTAAGTAAATTTTTTTTTGAATTTTAAATTTCAATTGTCTTATAAAGTGTGTAGAAGAATATCAAGATATTGCATGACCTACATATAAAATAAAATCGCTCTATTGATATGAAGAATATGTATAAAGTTTTAGGTTCTCTAAGATATGGACGCATAGACAGATATGATGCAAGAAGAATGTACATATGCAACATAGGCAAGACCACACCTCCACATAAATATTACATACATGTGCTGGTGTTACAAAGTCATTATACCTATTGCACCGTATGGGTGCCGAGTATAAAGACTAAAAAATAAACAGAAAAACAACATTCATGCAGAGAAAACAGATTGTAGGTTTTGTTGTTAGGGTATTGTCCATCTTATAGAGAAGCATAACAACATGCTCAGCTCAGCGTCAATAATATATTTTTGTTTTTTTTTTTCTCTGTTGTTGCTGTTCTTCTACTTCATTCTACATGACTTGCTTGCAGACTTGATCGCTTGCCTGGCCGTTCGACTGTGTCGTGTCCGAATACAAAATCCAATATTTTCTTTGTGTATGTGTGTTTGTTTGTTTTTTTTTGTTTTTTTTTTTGTTTTCTTTATTTCGTACCACAAACAAAACAACGTCCACAACTGTCCAAAATTGTCCACATATAGTGTCCACAGTGTTTACTTGAGCTGAAACTGAAGCCGAGACTTGATTCTGACCCATGCGATGCAACACGCAATGTAATTCACTCAAAACTTGTTTTTCTATCGCGCTCACTCAGCAAGTATTATAAGAATGTTGTTGTTGTGGTTGTTGTTGTTGCTCTTGTTGTTGTTGTTATGGATCTGGTTGAGTGAAAAAAAGTGAAGACCGAACACAGCCCTTGCCTGCCCGCTCACCGCTTGCTGTTTGTTACACAATTTGTGCTCTTTGTTTACATTCCAAACTTTCTTGCGCATTTACACACACACACAGAGAGACACACACGCATACATATGCATGTGAGACATTGGTATCGCCAGCTTATCGCTTATGCATACACGATAAAAATTTCATTCAATTCTAATTTTTAATGCTTGAAATAGTTTTTAATGTTTAAAATTCAAATATAAAGTTAACATTTTTTTTATTATTATTTAAAATTGCATTAAAAATTCAATTATAATTTAACAGTTATTTATTATGCTATTTAACAGTCTATGTTGCTGTTAATTTAGCAATAAATGCTAAATAACAGAATTGCATGTAAACAAACAATAATTAACAGCTGTTAAATGAAACTTTAATCAAAGAATTTTAAAATATTTATTAGCTAAATGTAAACAAAAAATATATATGTATGTATATATAAATTTATAATAGATAATTATGCTTAAACACGTGCTAGATGAAAAGTTTTTTGGTAAAGTTTACAATTTTCATTTCTTAATATAGAATTGTAAATAAACTTTTTGTGGCAGCAGGCGTCAGTTTGATTATGTGCTCGATGCACAAGTAAATGCTACATACATATGTACATACATCTATTTATGCTTATGTATATATGCATGTGTGTGTGTGTGTGTGTGTTTGTATGTATGTATGTATGTATTTGTTAGTAGAGTCTTGTTTAGATTGCTTTTCGGTCTTATCTGAAATGACATGCATTCAGTTTGCCATCAATCATGTGGGAACACGCTGCGACGAAGCTGTGCAGCTACACACATACATACATATATATATATATATATATATATTTATTTACGAGCAGCTATTGTTGTTGTTGTTGTTCTTAGTGGTTATTGATAAGGGCAAAATATAATATTTATATATGTATATAGTATATATTTATATTTATATAGCTAGAAATAAACAAATAGAAATCGTATAAATCATATACTAAAATTTCATTTTATGCATTTGAAATTAAACTCAATTCGATATTTTGCTCAGTGTATTTTGAGTGTGAATGTGTGTGTGTGTGCGGCGGCAGGCTGAGTTACTTCTTGTTGTTGTTGTTTTGTTTTTGTTTTTGTTTTTGCTGCCTCTCGCATTTCAAGTGTGTTGCTTGTTGCCCCGTCGAGACGTAGCCGCCGCCGCTGCCGCCGCCGCAGCCATAGTCGCAGTCGCAGTCTCAGTCGCAGCCGAAGCTACAGCTAACAGAGTCGACGCATCCATCCTCAGTTCTCGCAGAGCTCTGGACAGTGTCGATCGGCAGGCAGCGCGTTTTGTTTTTAAGAGTAACAAATATATCATAAAAAATATCTATATCTATGAACATAAATCTCTATCTGTCTCTCTCTATATATATAGAGATTATTCAAGTGCAAAATCTAAAATTGAATTCAAATTTCACAATTTCAATGCAAAATTAATAAATTAAAAAAAAAAAACTTTTTGAGATTTTATTATTGGAAACATTACGGAACGTATTGCAGCAAACAGCAAAACAACATCAGCAGCCGCATCCTTATTACTTTGAGTGAGTCTCTCGTGTGTTTATGTGTGTGTGATTGTGTGTGTATCTTCATCTACTTCTACTACTTGTTATTGCTATTATTTTACTTGTTGTTGTTTTCATGCGCGCGCAGCATAATACAAAATTCCCTCGAAACACCAAAAATAATAATAAGAAAAAAAAAAAAATCCTTTAAGCGCAATTATCAGAGAGTTTTGAGCACAAAAACATAAAAAAAAAAAAATATTGTCTTAAAAAAAAAAACATAACCTGATTACAGTCTAGACATAAGACAAGACAAGGCAAGGCAACGGCAGACAAGGCAAAATAACTTTGTAAACTGCAAGGTAACTTTTTTATTTTTATTTTTTTTATATTTTTTGAAAGATATGCAAGCACGTAGGATCGCAATTTGAAATTCGCTGGACACGCAAGAATTTTCAGTTTTTTGAAGATTTTTTTTTTTGTAATTTTTTTTTTCAGCTAATGAACTTTCTTGCTACTGGCATTGAGTTTGAATATCGAGTATATGTTATATGTATATATATAGAAGAAGAAGAAAGCAAACAAGAAATTAAAATTATTTTTTTCTTTATGTCGAAGTTTTCATACTCTTAATTGAGGAATTTTTCATACAAAATGTTAAATATTTTAAGCGATCGCTTGTATGGCGGCTATATAATATAGTAGTACGACTTGGACTAAATTTATATAGGACGTGTAAATCGTCACTTAAACATAAATACTATAAGCTACAGCTGCATAGTTTAATAAATAAAAAAGTTTTTTATACATAAACTCAATTTTGAAACGATCATTTTGTATGGCGGCTATACGATATAGTAGTGCTATGCGAATCAAATTTTACTGCTAGATATAATTTATTACTAAATTCAAATTTTGTAAGTTTCAGTTGAATATCTTAAGAACTGTAAAAGTTTTTCATACAAAAACTTAACTGATCTTTGCTGTGGCAGCTAAATAATTTAGTGTTGCGATCTGTGCGTACAGCTTTTGTCTATAGTTCCTGGTGCTGATCACATATAGATATACCTTGTGTATGCCTGCCATGCCTTCTACTAGACTATACAAAATTAATATACCCGCTGCAAGAGTATAGAAAAATACAAAATAATTATAATACATTTTTATACTATACAAGTATATATATATATATATAAAGTGCGTTTTATACTTGAATATGTGGCATATGTTTATATCTGAATATGTCTGATATCTGCAACGGAAAGGGATATATAGGAGTATATATTTAGTATGTATATACTTGTATATATGTATATAAAATTTCTGATAATGCGTTTAAATTAATATTTACTTAATTTTTTTTATATATAAATAAATTGTTAGACTTTAGCTGCATGTGGCAGTCGCATAATATTTGTTGCTGCACGATCAGTGTCACTGAGCTGGTTGCCTACTTGAAAGGCTGACAGTTAGCTTGTTGCTGTTACTGTTGCTGTTGCTGTTGCTGTTGCAATTGCAGCATTGTCAGCTTGTCATTTTGACAGTTGCCTGTGAAAGTCGCTTGAGTTTTGTGTGTGTGTGTGTGTGTGGGAAAGTTTGTAAAGATATATTTGCAACTGCAACCGATGATGTTATGTCTTAATGATCTGCTGCCAACACAATTAACATGTTGTCTTCTGTTGTTTGCAACAATTGTTAATTTTTTGTTGCATTGTTGTTATTGTTGCAAATGTAGCTACAGTCTCAGGCTGTCGCTGTCGTTATCTATGCACATATATCTTCTATTTGTATCCCATATTTCTTAGCTTCATTCTTTTGCATTAGCTTCAACTTGCAACAAAAACTTTGTTTATGCAAAAACTGGTTTTCGCTCTTGTTTTTGTTTCATTTTTTTTTTCTTTTGCTATTTTCTTTCCATGGCTTAGAATCAGCTTTTTTTTGCTTCTTTTTTTCTGTGCATTTTTTTTTTCATTTTATTTTGTTTTGTTAGCTTCGTCGTGTTAATTTTGTCTGCGTTTTTCCTTCTTTTTTTTTTCTTCTGTTCTTTCTGTTGCTCTTTCTGTTTCTTTGCATTGCGTTCAACTATTTTCTGTGTCTTGTTTGTTTTTTCTGTTTTTTAAAGCAAATTTTTTTGTTTGTTTTTTTTTTGTATTTTTTTTTTGATACGTTCAAATGCTTTTTCTGCGTGACTTTGCAATTTTTTTGCGTGAAATAAAATCACGAAAAAAAAAAATAAATAATCATATAAAAAAATCAAAGTTGTTTTTTTTTTTGTTGTGCTCTCTCGCTCTCTCTCTCTGTCTCTTGTGTGCACTTTCATGCGATTGAAACTCAAGCTGTGTCATGATTATGAACATGTTGGAGCTTATATAAACAATATATATATATATACAATATATCTATATACACATCTAACATAATTTATATCATTGCAAAGTTATATAAAATATTCAATTAAGCTAGCAACAGAAGAAGAAGAAGAAGGCGAAGAAGCAGAGAAATTCACAAGTGAAAATTTGTCTTTGAGTTTTCTTTGAATTTGCGTAGCTTTTGTGCATATGAAAGAAACCATAAACTACAGACTCTGTGTATGTGTGTGTGTGTGTGTGTGTTTGTATGTCGAGCAAGGACAAGTATAGTCGTATAGTCGCATAGTATTGTAAGGATTCCCGAAACTTGAGTACAAGCAAAGCAAGTGCAAAGAGCAGCAAAACAAAAGAACTAAAAGTACAAGAAAACACTCAAAACTCACCAAGTTTTGTGTTTTTGTTTTTTGCCATTGAAGAAATCATGTTGCCTGACATTTTCTCTCTCTCTCTCTCTCTTTATATATTATATAGCAGGTATATAGCTTTATATACATACATACATATGTATGTTTATATTGATGAAAAATAAAATGTCGAATTGAAGCTAAAATAAAAAAAAAATAAAAAAAACAAAAAAAAGTCAAAGCATTGCCATTGCCCTTAGGGTCACATTTTAGATGAGATTTATGGTATGAGATTTAGCTGTTTTTAAGAGTCGCTGCGAGGCGTTAACGCCAGCAAGGGTAACGGTAACAGGTAACAGGGTAACAGCTAAAATGCGTTTGTTTACACTTCAATGCTTTAGATCTACATAGCAATAATGTACAAACACACACAAACACACACTCACACACACATATACAGATTTAGCTATGCTTGTGAGTTCATGCAGAATCTTTTAACGGTTAGCAAAATTTAATATCCGGCAAAGCTTAAGTGAATTCTTTCTTGTTTTCTTTTTTTTTTGGTTGTTGTTCTCGCTGTTTTTCTCTGTTTCTCTGTTTGTTTGTCTGTTTGTTTGTTGTTTCATTTCAAACAAAAGTCCTTGACGTTTTATAGGTGTGTAAAAGCATGTATCATGCGCGTGCGAATGCGGCAAAAGGATGCGGGATAAGGATATCATGTGGTCTGCAAAAAGAGGACAATAAAAGCGTCACACAACAACAACAATAGCAACAACAACAAGAAGCAAAAGCAATTGCTAATATGAGTGCCTCATACAATGCGTAGGCATATGTGTCTCTCTGTGTGTGTACCAGGATATTGCCCAAAAAAAAAAAACACAAGCGTTCTTGTACTGTATATTGTGTTTTTCTTGTCGTTTTTCTTTTTTTTTTTTCGCCTAGCCTTTTGTGAATTTTCAATTGTTCTGTGACCACAAATAGTTTTCGCCATCTAAAGACTGCGGGCAGCTCAGGCAAAACAAAAGCCACTATACAAAGCAACAGCCAACAGAGAGTGAGAGAGAGAGACAATGAGAGAGAGAGAGAGAGAGAGATAGCATGCAAGAGTTTGAGTTTTGGGCGTGCCCTTAAGTCAGTTGTCAGCCTGTATAATTCTAGGCCAACATAAAACATATGCAATAAGGCCTAAAGCTTCTTCTGTTTCAGCATCAGCTAACTTCTTTATTTCATATATATTTATTTTCTTTATACAACATTTTAAAGTTAACACAAGACAAGCGTAGAATGAGATAAAAAAAAAAATTAGAAAAGAAAAAATTTATCTTCCCGCTTGTAGAAGTTTTTATACACTTGCAAATAAAAATTTCAATTTTCTAAATGATATTTACTATGCTGTATGTATGATATAGTATTTCGATTTACATGAAATTGGAAACATATATTTTAGACCTTGTCAAACGTAATTTCTATAAGTTTTAGCTGCATAGCTTAAAAAACAAAAAAGTTTTTCATACAAAAACTCAATTTTTGACCGATTGTTACTATGGCAGCTATATGATATAGTTTTCCGATTTTAACCAAATTTGACTGACATGTAGAAGAAATCGTTTAATGTAACTGCTGTAAGTTTCAACCGTGTAGCTTAACAAATAGCAAAGTTCCTGTAAGTTTTAGCTGCATAGCTTGAAATCTCCAAAAAGTTGTGGATACAAAATCACTGTTTCCAAACGATCGTTGCAACTATTGATGGTCTAATGCCTCCTGTTCCGACAAATAAACAGCTCATGCTAAGATTCATTGAATTAGCTTCATAACCGACGGATAAGCTCTGGTTAAAACAGACCTACAAGCGTATTTACAAATCGACTCATGAATAAATATATTTTATAGCATTTGCCTGGGCTAAAATGAATATATACCTTTGTGAGGGTATCAAAGAAAAAGCCAGAAAAAAAAGTATTGTATGTGTTTTCTTTGTTTTTCAATAAGCCGAAGTTGTGTTTACTGAACCCAACGCAAATGTACATAGAAATCACTGAGCGTAAATAACTTGATGGGGTTGATACAATATGCGCGAAAAAAAAAAATATATATATAGAAGATTGGGATAACGGCTAGGATGTTAAGTGGGGTATACGAGGATGCTAAGGTATAAGGTATAAGGTATATGGTAAGGGTAAGGAAAGAGGAGGTAAAAAAAAAATGGGAAAATCAATCAATCAGCTAGCTAAAGGTAAATAAATATTTAAAATGTAAAAGTAAAACAAATTTTGAAGTGTTTGTCAGCAAAACACGAGAAGAAGAAAAAGAAAAAAAAAAAAAATAGAAGCAAAAAGAAAAAAATGGAAAATAATATTAAAAGTAATTCAATCTGTATTCGTCAAGAATACTTACAGAGTTATATATCTAATATATATATGTATATGTATGTAAAGAGTTCACAACAATTTTTGTGTTCTTTTCACTTATTGCCAAACAATAAATATTGCTATTTATTGGCATGTTTCCTGTGCCTGCATGCAATACTACACAAAACAAGGAAGAAAATGTTGAAAAATATTTTATGCCAAAAAAATTTTGATTTCACACTTGAGCTAAAAAAAACATAAATAAAATTGTCGAAACTCTTTCTCTTCATCTTCATCTCCATCTGTGTCTCTCTGAGGTTTTGCACTTTGATTTTTTTTTTTTTTTTTTTGGTATTTTCACACGAAGAAAATACTTAGGTCAAATAGTCAAATATGACTATGTAGTTTCTGCTTCTTGTTGTTGTTTTTTGCTAACCGAATTCCTGTTTGAATCAAAGCAACTACGTGCTGCTGTCCCTGCTCTACGTGATGTTTGTCAGGTGCAACAGCAGCTAGCAACAGGAGTAAAGCAACGGAATGAAGTTATTGTTGCTGTTGTTGTTGCTGCTGCTACTGTTGCTGATGTTGCTGTTGCTGATGTTGCTATTGTATTCTTTCCCCCAATGTGTTTATTCAATTATTTATTTATTTATTTATTTATTTTTTTTTTATTGTTTTATTTGTTTGCTGCCCATGAACCTCGACTAAGTGTCAATTACTTAAGTGAAGCACTGAGTTTATTTTCTTTCATTTTTTTTTTCTTATTTCTTTCTTTTTATTTTTTTGCTGCTGTTGCTGTTGCTGCTGCTGTTGCTGGCTGTTGGCTTCATTCTCAATTGTCTGACAGGCAGCAGAGAATCAGTTTCACTTACAGTTTGAGATTCTGATTGTGATTCTGATTCAGATTTTGCAGCTGCTGCTGCAGCATTGCTTTAAATAAATTATTCAGCATAAGAAATTGTCGCAGTTCAACTCTTGGAGTTCTCCAAAGTTTCATTTTTTTTTCTTTCGTCTTTATGCTCATGTTCTATGTATGTTTTGTTGTGTGTGTGTCCAGTGCAACAGCAGTGTAGCATCAGTGGCAGTCAACTAACACATAAATTAACTCAATTATATTGCCACTGAAATGAGCGAAAGCAGTTGCTCTTGTGCTTCTCACATGCTTGCCAGATGTGCTGCTGCAACGTGCTGCAACATTCAAAATGTCTGATGATGCCACATCATTTTCTTTGAATTATTCTTGCCTTAGCGAGGGCTGCTGCTGCCTGCTGCCTGCTGCATGCTGCCTCATCTTCACATTATTTATACTCTTCATTTTTTTTGTTGTTGCTGCCTTTTGGTTATGCAAGTTGTTGCATGTATTGTGTAACATACAAAAGATTGACAGTGAGCTTAACTTTAACTGACACTTGGACTTGCACTACAAGATACTTTTGCTACTGTTGCTATACTTTAGACTTTTGTGCTTAGTCAATTTAAGGGGCAGAGGAAATGATATTTTTTTTTCATCTGATGAATGACAAGTCTTAAGAGATTATAAAGATTACTTCCGACATGAAAATTTACTTCAAGTTTTTTTTTTTCTCCCCTCCAAGTGCATACAAATTTCGACTATGTGGAAAATACAGAACATGAAGAAAAAAAAATTTAATTTCAATTGCTTTTATTATTCGTTGCTTTTTTTCATTTTAATTTCCAATTCATTTCATTTTACTGTGTAAAATGTTTTCAATTTTGTTTAAAATTGTCGAAATTAATTAATGCGCACACATGGCTCATTTTTATTGTATGTGTGTTTAATGTTTTGTTTTGTTTTGTTTGTTTGTTTGTTTGTCGATTTAAATATGTTTGCTGTGCGTTGCGTTTCATAGCTTTAAAATATCATTTAAAAATTATTGCTGTACATATGCAGATGTCTGATAAATGAATTTTTATAGTATAAATTATAATTAATTTAATTTTTAATTTTTTTTTTTTTTGTATTTTTTTTTGCATTTATTTTATATTTTTAAAAATTCATATTGAAATTAGTTTTATGTTATTGTCTTTCAGTTTTAATTTGATTTTAACATTTACAGCGAACTTACAATTGCAATTAACATCATTGTTTGCCTCTCTGTCTGTCTGTCTGTCGGTTTGTCTGTTTGCTTGTGTGGCTGCTGGACAGCCAGTCTTCCCTTTGGCTTTTGGCCTATGGATTGTGCCATTGGTTTTGGGCGCTAGTAGTTTTGTTGGCCCTATATATTTACGATATCATATGTGCCACATGTGCCACATGCAACTGTTTTAACAGTTTGTTTTCCAGTTTTACAGTTTTTTTTTGCAATTTAATTGAAATTGTGTATCTCACTGGCATTAATTTCATTTCATTTTACATTTTACATTTGTGCATTTTGTATTTCACGCCATGACAGACGTCACGATTTAAATGCTCATTCGTTCGGGTCATTTACCTACATTGTCATTTTCATTTCATTTCTCTCTTTATTTTTTTTTTATACTCGGTGCCCATTGGGTATCAAGAGTATATTGGGTTTGTGACAGCAGCAAATGTGGGCGTGGCCGACCCTATAAAGTATATATATTCTGACTCAACAGCCGAGTCGATTGGAGCATGTCCGTCTGTACGTCTGTACGTCCGTACGTCCGTAAGAACACACAGATCTCGGAGATTATAAGAACTAGAGACTTCATTTCTTTTGCAAAGTGTTTGTAGTGTTTGCAGGCAGATCAAGTTTATTTTGGATTTTTGCCACGCCTCCCGCCGCCTCCACAAATCGATGAAAACCATTTTGAACACACCACTTCACCCACACCCAGTCAAGCTACATGAAAAATTTGCTACAGATCGGATTATAAAAATGGAAGTTATACAAATTCCAAAATTTGAGAGGCGTCTCTCTCTATAGCGTACGCTTGCCTGCTGCTTCTCACCCCACACACGGCAACATTAACTTAGTGTTTTTTCTTTTTCACACTTGTAAAGAGTTGGGCCCCGAGTATTAAATAGTCGAGCATACTCGACTATAGCTTTCTTACTTGTTTTTTTTTTTTGTTTTTGCCACTTTTTCACCACTTTTTCACTATAATGACACTAAAGGAAGGCGTGACAATTGCCTTTCGGTATGCAATACACTTTGTTTGTGTATTTTATCAGCTTATATATGTATGTATGTGTGTGTATGTATGTGTAATGAAGTGTCTGATATGCTGGTAAATACTGTGTAAATTGATAAATGTAGAGATAAGCAGAGCTTTTACCAATATTACTATAAGTATTATTGTTACTATTTTTTGCTTTTTTTTTACTACTGCTATTTTTATGATTAACTATTGTTTATTTACTACTGTTGCTACTATTTTTTGATACTACTACTATTATATAAATATATATTTTTTTATTATTTATTTTTATCTTATATTATTTCACAATTATTATAAATTTTAATACTACATATTTGCAATTTTATCTATAATTTCTACTACTATTTCTGCTACTATTTTTATCACTATTTCTACTACTATTTTTACTACTATTTCTACTATTATTTTTACTACTATTTCTACTACTATTTTTACTACTATTTCTACTACTATTTTTACTACTATTTCTACTACTATTTTTACTACTATTTCTACTACTATTTTTACTCTTAACCACAATTACTTGTATTTTAATTACTATTTAAATTTCTATCCATTCTTCTATCATTTTACCTTGTATTACTACATATATTTTTATAAATTACAGTAACATTTCTACTATTATTTCTACAATTATGTTAATTATTATTATTTTTCCTATTTTTTAGTACTATTTCTACTACAATTTACACTTTTACACATAATTACTAATTTATTTATTTATTTATTTATTTATTTATTTATTTATTTACTAATTTACTAATTTTAGTTCTATTTGCACTTTGATCCACACTGAATTTTTTCTACATTTTTTACTACTAATTTTTCTACTATATTTATTTTTACCGATATTTACTACAGTTTTATGTCCATTTTCATTTCACTTTTTACTACAATTTCTATTACTATTATTATATTTAGCTACCATTTCTACTAATATTTTGTCTACTTTTTTTTACAATAGGTTTAACTACTATTTCTACTACTATTTTTACTTTTATCGAAAATTACTACTATTTTAAGTACTATTTACACTTTTACCTATAATTAGTAGTACTACTACTATTTTAAATACTATTTCTACTACTATTTTTATATTTACCCACAATTACTACTATTTTACTACTATTTACTACTATATACTAGTACTACTACTATTTTAAGTGACATATCTATTACTATTTTAAATACTATGTCTACTACTATTTTTACTTTTATCCACAATTACTACTATTTTACTACTATTTTACTACTATTTTACTACTATTTACTACTATTTACTACTATTTATTACTATTTACACTTTTACCTATAATAAGTAGTACTACTACTATTTTGAATAACATTTCTATTACTATTTTAAGTACTATTTCTACTACTATTTTTACATTTACTCACAATTTCTATAATTTTTAATATATTATTATATTTCCTACTATTTCAATGCCTACAAAATAATACAAGCATCTTGCATTGAACAGAATGAAGCAACCTTTGTTAAATTGTTTGTGATTTTATAGCGAATTAAAATGCAATTATTATAAAGTTAATTAGGCGTTACATGTTTATGCTTTTAATATATTAAATTGTTGAAAATCGGTTGATTTTGCTTTAGTTTGAAAATTAATTAACTATAAGATGAAAGTTTTTCAGCGTCACGCCCATAAACAATTTGAAATTTGAAATGAGAAATAAGATGATGATGATGAGACTAAATGAAGCAAATGTTAGGCATTAAAATTCGAGAGATGCTTATATAATATTTGACTAGTCAACATCAACATTAACATCAACAGCAACAGTAACAACAACATCAACATCGACAACATCTAAATCCAAGACGGGGAAACTTTTCATGCAACAAGAGCTGAATATGAGGTTGAGGCTGTTACTGAGTCTGAGTCTGAGGCTAAGGATGAGATGAGATGTGCTTAAAATAAAATTTTGAGAACTTTAAGCTTGTTTATTAAAAAAAAAAAAAAAAAAAAAAAATACTCGCCTCATCTCTCAGAGGTTGCCGCCTTTTGCCTCAGTTTGTTGTAGTTCTTGTTACTGCTGCTGCTGCTGCTGCTGTTGTTTCTCTTCACTTTTCGGCGACTAAGCAAAAGTTTTCCACTTAAAGGTGAAATGCTTGCTGCTAGTTTTGGCTGTTGGCTCGTTGTTGCGCTGCTGATGTTGCTGCTGTTGCTTGTTGGCTTGTTGCAAGTACTTCTTGTTGTACTACATATTGTTGAAATGTTTTGTGGCTCTTGTGCCTTGCCTCTTGTTGGTTAGTTTGCTGTTTTTTTTTTTTCATTTTTTGTTTTTATTTTCATTTTTTTTTGTTGTGTTTTTTGTTTAGTTGCTTAGTTTGTTTTAAGTAAGTTTTGCCTCTACTTTTCGGTTCTTCTGCTTCTTCTGCTTGTTGTTGTTGTTGTTGCTTATATATATTTTGGATTGCTTTGGGTTTGCGCTGTCGCTCATTGTACTTCATTTATGCTGTTGTTGCGGCATTTGTGTTCTTGCCACAACCCCCCCCCCCTCAAAAAGTCCTTCGAACAAATTCTCCAACATAAACAGCTCAAAATGCTTGCTGCCTTTGCTTTCAGCTGCGGCTGCTTTTGCTACTGCTACTGCTACTGCTACTGCTGCTTGTTTTCTGTTTATTAGTTTTATGCCTCATAATACTTCAAGCGCTGCTCAAGCAGCCATTGATCGAAAGCCTAAAGTGTATATACTTTTTTTTTCAGCGTCTTCTGCTTCATTTTTTTTTTTGTTTTTTTTTTCTTTATTTTTTCATAAATATGATAATAAATGTAAATTAAATTCTTTGTAAATATACACTACAGTTATATAGACAGCTATATATACAGATGTATATATATATACATATATTCAAGCAATTCTCATATTGAAGGAGTCGTAAAAGCAAAGCACAACGCACAAACTTGACTTCAACTGTTTGTCTGTCTGTTTGTCTGTCTGTCTGTTTGTTTGTTTGTTTTTTTGTTTATTTGTGCTAAAGAAAATTCTTTTCAGTTTCAGCTGAGTGGGCGTCTAAGTGGGCGGGGCTGTCTGTTTTCGTTATTGCCGCTCTTGTTCTTGTTGTTGTTGTAGTTGTAGTTGCTGTTGCTGCCTGGTTGAGGCGAGAGGCGTTGTTGTCGTAACCCAGATAACGATAACGTCACAAACAGCAAACAGGAACCAAGCCACTGACTGAATGTGCGACAAAAAAAGGCAAGAGAATGAGCCAAGATGTATGCCGGAAGGGTACGGCGATGAGGGCGCCAAGAGACATACACATACATAGTGAGAGAGAGAGAGAGAGAAAGACTTGCACGTGAATTAGCAGAGACAATGGCCCAAAGCAATGCAAAAACCAATTAAATGTGAGTGAGGCTGCCATTTTCAACCCACACACACACACACACTCTCACATACAATGATTGTAAGTGTGCGAGCGAGAAAGAGAGAGAGAGATAGTCATGCCATAGGTGTTGCATGTATGCTTCGTTCTGCTGCTGCTGCTGCTTCTGCTGCTGTTGCTGCTTCGTTCTGCTGTTGTTGTTGTTTTGTGCCTGGACTTGGGCCAAGTTATCTTCTGCCGCATCAGACAAAAGCCATGCGAAAAGCAATCAAACAATAAAACTAGTTGTTGTCCAAACAGTATTCAACTTTTACCGCACATTCCTCTGCCTCACATTCCCTAGCTACTTGCTTACATACTTTAGGCCGCCTCTTAACATTTGATTGTCCTGCCTGCCAAATGCCATACAATGGCAATGACAAATTTATGCGCCGCACGTTTTTGCTGAGCATATCCTGAGCACATTCATTCCCATTGCAATACATTTTGCGGCAGTTGCTATTGCAGTTGCAGTTACAGCTGGCAATTAAACGCTATATATGTGTCTCTGTCTCTGTCTCTGTGTGTGTGTGTGTGTGGCAAAGACAATGCTTTCGTGCTGGCTATGAAAATGAAGTGAATTTGTAATGTTATAATTCATGCACAGTTTAGTTACTTGATTTAGCATTAAGCACTAAATTCATCTAATCGCTAACTGTAAATACTCGTAGTCTTTGCTTGCTTTAACTGCAAAAGTAACTTAAAAGATTTTTATTTATTTTTTTTATAGTTTTCTCAATTTATATAAAGCAATTTTCTGTCTTGATTTGATCGACGCAACTATTTACAAATCCAGCAAAAATATTCCTTCAACTTGCAACTTGATGTTGCATAACTTAGAAAAGTGCCAGCTGCCAACACGTATCAGCCATAATGGACAATCGGCAACGCTGAAGAGGCATCAGCCGGCAGCAACAGCAGCACCAAGAGCAGCACCAACAGCAGAAAACTCTTGACAATTAAATGCAAGAAAATTGCAATAGTCAACCAGCTGGAAAGAGCTGCTAGTGTTAAGTGTCTCTCTCTATGTGTGTGTGAAAGAGATGGCAAGTGTTTGCTACTGCTACTGATGTTGCTGCTACTGTTGCTGCAGTACAACAAATAATGATTTGAAGTGCAGTTGAACGTAGTGGAAGCCCAAGAAACAATTTGATACAATTAGATTTTACAATTTTCATTTCGTAGACATTACAAAACATTTGTTGTTGTTGTTGTTGTTGTTGCTGTCTCTGCGAGTTGGCAAGACTGGGCAATAGTAACTAGCGCCTTGTTGTTGTTGTTGTTGTAGTTGACTTTTAATTTAACAAAGTTGGAAATAAACCAAAGCAATTAGTACAAATTGAACGTAGGACTTGACGCTGCTGCTGTTGCTGCTGCTATTGCTGCTGATGATACTGCGGCTATTGCTGCAATTTTCAAGTGCTAGAACTATGCCAAGTTTATACTGGGAAAAAAACTGTAGAAAATGTGAGGTATAAGTTTTATAAATATACTTGAAGAGCTTGGAGATATATACATATATAAGAAGTTATATATATAATTAGATAAATCGGATATATCGATAACATTATAGTTATCGATATGTTGATATTTGAATGGGATATTTCAAATCGATAAGTTTCTCAATTAGAAACATAAACATAATAAATTGATATTTCGATAATCTAATGTATCGATAACTGGATATATCGATAGTTATCGATAAATCGATAACTCAAGCAATTGATAACTTGATAATGGCATATTTAACTTGACAACTAGATCATTAAACTATTCTAATTCGATAACACAATTTAAGTCGATAATTATCGATAGTTAAATAAATCGATAGATGTATAACTTGGTCAATTATTATACTATATGATAATCTCATATATCAATAACTCGATAGTTCGATAATCTAATATATCAATAACTCGATAGTTCGATAATCTCATATATCGATAACTCGATAGTTCGATAATCTCACATATCGATAACTCGATAGCTCGATAATTCAACATATCAATAACTCGATAGTTCGATAATTAAACATATCGATAACCCGTTTATCGACAAGCAAAGATACATATTTATCATGTTTATAATTTAAACAGTGAAATATCACTATGCACTTTATTATGATCTCTAACTTATCAAACGTAGAACTTCGACCGATTATTATTCACTAGTTATCAGTCAGTATAAATCATATTCAAAACTACAGAGTAACTGACACGTTGAGTAACTTAAATGTTTGCTTAATTTAATGTATTGGCCACATAATGAGAGTACAAACATTTGTTGACTTAAAACTTGATTTTGTTGGCACTCACGTTGAAAAATTATTTGCACAAAATAAACAGAAAAAAAAATAGAAAATAAAATAGATTAAGAAAAGTTAACAAAAGTCTTAATGTAAGTTTAAATATCAGTTTAAAGTTGATTTTAGTTTTTGCGCTTTAAGCTTTATTTACACCGCACGCAAGTTGCGCAGCACTTTAAATTATGGGAAATTATTATTGGCCTGGTTTAGGTGTATTACTGTTGTAAGCTGACCCGGAAAGAGACAGGCGTGACAGGAGTGAGCGACAGAAAGAGGGAGAGCATCACATTACCTATCGTGCACTCATTATCTTCATTGTCATTTTAATTTCAGATATTCGCAGTGATTTCAGCGAGTGAAAGAGACGGGCAATAAGAGCATAACGTTACCACAGAGCAGAGCAGAGCAGAGCAGGGCAGAACAGAACAGTGTAGAGAGCTGAAATGAATCTCTTAATAACATCCGCGACGGCACGAACGATGCTCCATTTCGTGCTGGTCACATTGGCGCTGATGCCAACATTGATTTATGGCCATGGTCATCATGGCGTTGCTGGCAGTGTCGGTAGTGGTAAAAAGCATGCCAGCGCTTTGGAAGAGTTTGCCAATGGTGCACAGTTGGTAATGGAAACGGACGATGGCAAAGTACATGTACATGTTCGTCCAGCTCGCGAGGCTGTACAGCAAGAGCAGCAGCAGCAGCAACGCGTTGCTTCAGCACCGGCAACGCCCACAGCAGCAAATGTGGGTGGTGGTGTTGGCAATGGCAATGGCAGTGGCGTTGGCGGTGGAAATAAACGCGTGAAAAACAATAATAAGAAATCAAATAAATCGCAAAATCAGATGCAGCATGCTGGCGGCGTTGGCGGTGGCAGCGGCTCCATTGGACGTAAGTCCGGACATAAGAAATTGTCTGCTGCCGCTGGTGCGGAGCCACTGCAACAGCAGCACAACAATAACAATGGCAATGGAAAAATGCAACGACAATTGCCAAAGCATCAGCAACAGGAACAACATCAACATCGTACTGGCAAAAGATCTGGCGGTAAAAAGGCAACAGACAAGGGTAAGGTGTAAGAAAACTACAGCATAAAAAAGTGTTGCATACTTTTGCGGGCAACAGAAATTATTTCATTCAACAGTAACAAAAATTTCAACTGTTTCATAAAATGAGCAATAAATGAATACAAAATAAAAAAGAATGAAATAATAATAATACTTAAGCAGTTGATCACGAAATATTATTGTATTATAAAGATTTTGGTTATGCCATTTACTTGATATACGATAAAAATAGAATCATAACATTAAAATGAGATACTAAAATTTGGAAGTGAGTAACAAAGATTTATAAGTTATAATTAAGATGCACACCAAGTGAATAACTAAGATAGACACATATTCTGACAATCTGACAGACAGGCAGACAGATAGACATATATACTGACAGACAGACGGACACCCAAAGCAAGTTGTAGAAACAGTTGTACATAGTAACGAACCCTACTCAAAATTGGGGCAAATATCTAAACAGCTTTGGCATTTAAATTCATGCTTTTAATATAAAATACACATGTACACACTGACTGTATCCTGTCTTGCTGAGAATATGTATGTATATGTGTGTGTGTGTGTGTGTTTTGTTGTATGTGTGAATATGTTATATGCTGAATGGTCCTTATTATTTCCGGCTACAAATCCTCAAAAGGTAGTTGGCGCCCAAGGCAACTGACGCATACAAACGACTAACTTAACAGAGGTTTTACATTAACACACACACGCACACATACATACATATACAATCCGAAATATATATACACACACACACACACATACATGTGTGGTGGCATACTAAATTAGGCATCTTTGTTAGACGTCCAGTTGTGTGGATATTGCGAAATTGGGCATAATGCGAAAGGAAATGGTCAGACAAAGAGATGTTGGACATCAAGGCTCAAGGCTTAAGGCGCAATACAAGGCAAGGCAAGCCAAAGCAAAGCAGAGCAGAGCAGAACAGTGCAGATATCCAACAAATAGCTAAAACAATTTTCATACATTTTAAAAAAGGTTTCACTCAAACATTCTTCAGCTTTTTCTATTCTATTCTTTTTTTTTTTTTT
This sequence comes from Zaprionus obscuricornis, assembly GCA_037044475.1. Classification (NCBI taxonomy): domain Eukaryota; kingdom Metazoa; phylum Arthropoda; class Insecta; order Diptera; family Drosophilidae; genus Zaprionus; species Zaprionus obscuricornis. The sequence continues at coordinate 29,669 of JBAMBR010004036.1, forward strand.
GGTAGTTTACTTCGATTTTTTTGCCTTAATTTTGTTGCTGCTCGTTTATACATTTGTATTTTGCATAACTTAACAGGCAATCGGAATTAATAAGTTTTTGCTTTATTTTTTTTTTTTGGTAATTTAAGAAACAAGTTGTCGCTATACGAAAAGTTCATGGACAGAATGCGATGCCAAGACCAATATGCGCACCCGCACCATGTATCTAAAGAAGGGTGAATCCAATTGTCCAGCAACTCGTACTACGCAGAAGACTTGTAAGAAAGGTGAGTTTCATAACAGAGTTCAATTATCTCTGAATGTTAACAGCTGCAAACTTATTATAGAAAATGCAATTAACATTCGCATATATTAATTACTTGCTGCTAACATAACAGTCTGCTAACTCTTAACATTTGCCTATGTTAAGTTAACAGTTTCATATTAATGTTACGAACATAACTTCTAACAGTTGGCAATGTTGAGCAATTGCACTTAACATTTGAATCTCTAACATTCTAACATTATGCTAAAGTGCTCGCTTAACATTACATTAACATGAACATTTATTTGATTAGCTTGCCGCTATGAGAAAGGAGTCTGGTCTGAATGCAATGCTGGCAAAATGTTACGTGAGGACAAATTGAAACCATCTGAAGACGGAAGTCCACAACCGACCTGTAATCCAGTGCGCACTGTTGACAAAAAATGCGGTATGCGTGCCAACAAAGAGCGCAAACACAAGGAGAAAGGTAAAATTATAGAATATATTGAAACATACTCAAACTGAATATTAAACTATTTCTTTCTATATTTTTTCTTTTTGTACTCATTTTAGGCGCACGTCGTACACCGCCTCAGGCTTAAAGACGATCGTCAATCGATGTAAATCAAATAATAATAATAATAAAAAGTATTTAGTAAACAGCACAAAAAATAACATTTGTAGCAAATAATTTTACATAAATTGTTAACTAGCCGTCAGGCCAGTACGAACAAAATTTTAATAATAATAATAATAAATGAAAAAACAAAAAAATACAATTTAAATAAAAATGTAATGTAACTATATTTTTTGTAAACAGTTAAAAAAATTCAAATTTTATTTTCATTTTTTGTTTTCTTTTACTTTTCATTAAACACATTTTCATTTTTGGACCTTTATAAAATTTACAATTTTATATATATATATATTTTTTGTTTGCTTTTTCATTTTTGTTTTGTTTCCAAATAATATTTCGCGTATGTCAATAATAAATATATATATATATCTATATATAATATAAAAAAAAGAGATAGAAAATGAAGAGGCAGTTGAGAGTTTCTCAATTTTGAAATTGATAAAAAGTTTTTGAATGCAATTAAAAGTAAATAATAAATTTAAAAAAAAAAGTATTTAATTACAACTAAATTAAAACTAATGACGGGCAACATTTGAGTATCGATCGCCACCATTTGAGTAGCCGGAATTGTTGCCACCATATGAAGATAAACCAGATCCTCCACCACCTCCTCCACTATTACTGTAGTTTACTCTTGGAGCACTACTGTTATTGCTGCTATTAGTGATGCCATGATAGCCACCAGAGTTTCCCATCATATGTGATGAGCCATAACGTCCGCCTCCACCACCACCACCGCTGCTGCTAACACCTCCGCCGCCACCACTACTGTAGCTATTATAGCCGCCACCGCCAGTTGTACCACGATTAGCGCCACTAAATGAATTGTATCTGCCGCCAGCAGAGCCGCCACCATTCATTGAATTATAACCTCCACCACCACCATTATTTCGTCCTGTGATGAATCGTGTAGTACGACTACGTCCAGCATTGCTACTGCCACCGGAATCACGTGCTATATGTTCCAGTTCGGGATTAACATTTTGATTGGCTTCACGCAATATTTGAATTAAAGCGCGAGCACATTTGGCATTTTTACGTGTAAAGAACGCATATGAAGTTCCCATCGAATGTTTCCGCCCTGTACGTCCAATTCGATGTATATAATCTTCGGAAGATTGTGGAAAATCAAAATTAATAACATATTTAATACCATCGACATCAAGACCACGTGCAGCGACATCGGTGGCAACTAAAATATTGGCACGTCCACTACGAAAATCATTGAGTACATTATCCCGATCCATTTGTGATTTATCGCCATGTATTGAACCGACACCAACACCAAATGCATTAATGAAACGTGCCAATTCATCGACTTTCTTCTTGGTTGCCACAAATATAATAATTTTGCCGGGTGTATTAGATTGATCATAAATGTGTGATAGCAAATCCTTTAGTTTTGAGCCTTTCTCATGATCACTGCAAACATCAACATATTGTCGTATATTATGATTGGCCGATAATTCCAATGAACCGATATTAATCTAATAAAAATACATATGACTAAGGGAATCGTCTACAGATTCTTCAACTATTTTACTCACCTGTATATAATTGCCAAGAAAATCTTCAGCCAGTTGACGCACCTCCTTGGGCCAAGTGGCGCTCCACATAAGTATTTGACGATCGGGTCTTATTTGTCCAAGTATTTTACGTATCTGTGGCTCAAAGCCCATATCCAACATGCGATCGGCTTCGTCCAGTACTAGGTAAGTACAGCGCCGCAAATTGGTAACGCCACCTTGCATAAAATCCAATAAGCGTCCTGGCGTTGCAATCACTATTTCAACACCACGTTCCAAATCATTTGCTTGCTTTGATCTTGGTGCACCGCCAAAGATGCAAGTATTTCGCACATAAACATTTGAACCAAAATCGTTGGCAACCTTTTGAATTTGTTGCGCCAATTCGCGTGTTGGCGCCAATACAAGTGCAATCGGACCATCGCCGCGATTCAATGATTCCTGTCCATTAATATGCACAATGGCCGGTAATATGAAGGCCAATGTCTTGCCAGAACCTGTCTTTGCCACGCCCACTAAATTATTACCAGACATAACAATTGGCCAAGCTTGAGATTGAATTGGTGTTGGTTCCGAATAACGTTGTCGCCGTATCTCATTTAGACAATAGTCCGGGAAACAAGCTTCATCGAAATATTGTATGGGATTTGGCGCTGGTCCGCGTACAGTGATCTGATGTTGGCCACGATAACGTTCGACCTCATGCGGTGGACGATTGCGAACTTTTGGATGTTCCTGATAAAAATTCTTTTGAAATTGCTGCAAACGCATATCTGTCCAATTGACGCTATGCAATCCTACGTCAATGAAAAAACAAAAATAAATAAATGTTATTGTAACACTTGATACTGCCTACCGCCAAAATCATCATTTACGGCGCCAGCGCCACGATTCGAGCCGCCAATATTTCGTCGCGGGCGATTTTCGACGCGACCAAATCGAACTGTAATATGATAAGTCGGATTAGACTACTGAACATTTTGTAAAATTGAAGAGTCAAGCTTACCCCCACCGCTGTGTCCACCATAACTTGGGCGTCCTATTACAGTTAGAAAAGAATTTTACAGTTAGAAGTGAAAATTGTCGCAAATAAGTTTTAAAAATATTAAAACTCACCGCCGCCTCCGCCATTGTTACATCCACCATGTCGAGGTGGTGCCATTGCTATCTAAACGTAAACTCTTAGTGGCACCGGCACAAACAAAAATAAAAACAAAAACAAAAATAAAAAATTTTTTTTTGCGAAACGAAAACAACCTTCAATAATTGTTTTGAACTTTTTCTCGCAGCTTTTTTTTGCTCTCTCTTTCACTTTATGTTTGTTGCTTTAATTAAGTCGGCAAAATAAACTTCATTTGCTTTAGTTGAACGAAAATTGCGTATTATATTTAGTTTTTGTGCTTATTCTGTGAATAACATAAATTATATTCTTATTATAATAGTTTCAAGAGAAATTTTGCAAAATTATGTGCACTTTGTTGTATTGTGTTGTATTTTATTTCATCTTAACTTGATGCTTCTTCTTACTATTTTGACATTCATCTTATTTTACTAGTATGGCAGCATAGGTTTACAGTGCAAAAGCTTTACAGTGGCAACGCTTTGCATTTAATGTCAAAATTTAACTAGTTCGCAGCTTTTATGTGATATGGTCACACTAGACAAAAAAAAAATTTAAATTCAAAATCAGTTTACAAAAGAAATTCAAATTCTATTTTTTTTTTTTATATTATTGGATTTCATTAAAAACTATGAACGAAAACAAACATGAAAACATAAAAAAATATAGGTAAAACAAAGCACAGCAAGCTTAACGATCTTTATCATTAATGATAACGATTTGTAGATAGCATAAAACTATTTGAATAAAATCTCTATTTTGATTAATACAAAATTGTTAAATTATTCAGTGGCCATTTCGTGTAATTGGTAAAACGAAACAATTTATTTATTTGCAACACCCATAATTATTTATTCAATTTCCAAATGACTCCAACCGCAATGGGGCGTATTATTTACGGTGGCTCACTTATTGGCCGAAAAATAAGAGATACATCACGTGCCTTAACATCTGGCCTATGGAATAATATGATATACAGTTTAATTATGATACAATCTAATGCGGGTATAAAGTCAATAAAGGAAAACCGACACAGAGACAGCAACAATAGCAAAAAGAATGATAAAAACAACAATAATGAGACCAACAACAACAGCAGCAACAACAGCAACAACAACAACAACAAAATAATTAAAACCAATAAGATTTATGGAACGAGACAAATACAATATTGCATTCAATATACAAATTTCTTTAATCGTTCATATTCATCATCAGCATATAATAAAGCAACAACAAAAGTATTATCATATTTAGATTCACAAACCTCAGTGAATAAGGTAATCGAGAATGAGGAGAAACGTAAACGTGAAGAGGAAGAGGAACTTAAAGAAATGGAACGTGCATGGGAACGTATGAAATTTAGTTTTGCTGTTATGGGTATTGGTAGCGTTCTATTATCATTTTGGGCATTATATTTCTTTGGTAAACCATCATATGATGAAGATGGTAATGAAATAATTGATGAATTTTCATCATTACCATTGGCTGAACAATATATGGCGCGTACAATAAAATTATTAAATGGTTTTCAACGTTACATTCAGGAACCATCAAGTCAAAAATTATTACCAGATCCATTACAACCACCATATATACAGCCACCATATACATTGGTATTAGAGGTTAAAGATTTATTAGTACATCCCGATTGGACATATCAAACTGGTTGGCGATTTAAAAAACGTCCTGGCGTTGATTTATTTCTACGTGAATGTGCAAAATATTTTGAAATTGTCATTTATACAGCTGAACAAGGTATTACAGTATTTCCATTACTTGATGCACTTGATCCCAATAATTTTATAATGTATCGTCTTGTACGTGATTCAACACATTTCGTTGATGGACATCATGTTAAAAATCTTGATAATTTAAATCGTGATCTAAAACGTGTCGTTGTCATCGATTGGGATTCTAAATCAACTAAAATGCATCCTGGCAATACATTTACAATACCCCGTTGGTCTGGTAACGATGATGATACAACATTATTTGATCTTATTTCATTTCTTAGTGTGCTTGGCACCAGTGATGTAGATGATGTACGTGTTGTACTTGGCTATTATAAACAATTTGATGAGCCGATAAAAAAGTTTCGTGAAAATCAACAAAAATTAAGCGAAATAATGGAGGCCAATGAAATTGAGAAACAAAATAAACCACAGCCAATGGTTAAGAATTGGTCCCGAGGTTTTATAAAGCATTAATTGCAATTCATTTATTTATTTACTTATATTTTTTTTTTTTTTTTTTTGCATTTATAGTAGATAGTCATATATAATGTATATATATATATGTGTGTGTGTGTGTGTGTGTGTATAACATATATAATATACATATATGTATATGTATATATATCTATGTATATGTGTATATATCTATGTCAATGCGTAACTGAAAAAAGAAAAAAGAAAAAAAAAACCAAAAAAAAACAAAAATCATTTTGAAAATAATGTTGACTATTTATTATTATTATTATTATTATTATTATTTTTATTTCAAAAACAATTTATTTCATTTAATTTGAACAAAAAAAAAGAAAACAATTAATTGCTGCTGCTGCTGCTGCTCTTGCTCTTGTTGTACATTGAATTTCATTTATTTTCATTCATGAATCAAATGCTCCAAATCATTTAATTGTTTGTTAATATCTCTCTCCAAATGGCATAAATCAAAGAGTTCAGCATTTTCATATACATCTGGATAGATCATACTTGCATGTAGATTTCTTTTAACCATTTCAAATGTTTCACGTTGACGTTTTAGTTTCTTACGTATTTCATATTGTAAATTCTTAATATTGTTGATTTGTTTGCTGCATTTTAAATATTTTAAATATTTAATTAATGTAAATAATGCAATTAATAGCCAAATAATGAATATTAATATAAAATGAAAATTTTTTATATTAAATGCCAATAAATGCATTGATGTTTGTTTTTCAGCATTTTCATTATTAACATCATTATCATCAACAATATGTTGTTTGGCATTATTATTAATATTTAACATTTCTTGCATTAAATTCATTATTTGGTATCAAAAGTTTTCTGTTGGTGGGGGTGAGGGGGAAAATAAAAATAAATGATGTAGTTATTGTTTTTTTTTTTTTTGGGGTAAGTTGCAAGTTGAAAAATTGACATGAGAATCGAAACAATATGATGACAAATGTATTTTATATGCATATTTTAGCTGCTTAGTCTATGTATGTATATGTGTATATGTGTGTATATGTGTGTGTGTGTTGTATATAGAAAATAAGCAGCAAGCTATATTAATCGTATATTTTATATTAACTTTTGCCATGTCCTAGATAAATATTTGTAGACAACAACAGCAGCAGCAGCACTCGCTGTATATTTTCTCTAGTTATTGTTGTTGCTGCTACTGCTGCTGCTGCTGTTGAAATTCAATCATCTGAGCAGGCAGCGCATAAAAACATTGCCAAAGAATATTTCACATTTAACAAATACATTTGAAAACAATAAACTCTGTTAATCGGTATGAGAATATATGTATAGCTAGGCATTGGCTGCCTGCCACACACACATTGCTGTATGCCCTGTGGCATATATTGTGACAAACACACACATAGACAGGGAGAGAGAGAGAAAGAGACATACAAACAAAGTCTTTATATACAAGTACTTTATTTATTATTATTTTTCTGCTGCTGCTGTATTTTTTTTTTTTTTTTTTTTGATGAAAGCCAAAAGCCAAAGCCATCGTTGCGTCGCAGCTACACAGTCTGTCATCTATCCATCTCTATTCAATTAAACTCAAACCGTTTTCCGTTTCCCGTATTGCCTGGCATAAATTTCGTTATTTATCCCTTCGCTTCTCTGCTACAAGTGGCAATAGATGCGGGCTGCTGCGGTGGCGTGGAGCTTGCAAGCTTGACCTCACATGCCGTTAACTTTCTGCTTTCTGCTTTTTCTTTTTATTTATTTACTTTTTTTTTCGTCTTTTATTTGTTGTTGCTTTCGTTCGATTTTGACGCAAGTAGAACAAAACAAAAACTACAACAATGCGAAACAATGCGCATACAAAAAAAAAAAAATTGTGTCAATTTGTGGTATGCACGACGAGCAAATATGCTGTAAAAAAAATAAATTGATTGCCAATGTCTAAGATTTAGGCAGCTGTTTGGCAAAATAAAAAATAAAAAAAAAATTATTGCAATTTTTACAGGGTATCTCAGCGTCTATAATATGTTTTTAAAGTCTGTTGCAGTGCATAAATATTGACAAAGTAAACTTTGCAATTGGCCAAAAAATTAAATTAAATTGAGCAAACCATTTGGCAAGCATATGCATTTATAGAGTATAAAAAAACAACAACAACAACAACAACAACAATAATAATAAACAAACAGAAGAAGTAGCAGAAATAGAGAAGCAGTAGAAAAACAGCAGAACAGCAGTAGAGTTTTTTTTTTTTTTATTCTTTTCATCATTTTTGTTTTTTTTTTTTGTTCATTCTATTATGTTATTAAGCTGCTCTTTGCTTTGATGGAAGCTGCTCAGAATGTCCTGCCTACAAAACTATGCATATGTGTGTGCATGTGCATGTGTGTGTTTTGTTAGTTATTTCGTTATTGCTTAGCAGTCAATATAGTGCATGTCGCTAGCACTAAGAAAATTGCAAAAAAAAAAAAAAAAAAATTGAAATTGCAAAATAAGCAAAGCGAAAAGCAAAACTTAAAGTATGCAACAAGAAATTGACATGAGACAATGCAACATGTACAGGCATGGCCACAAACAAATCAGGCAAAACAATAAAAAAAAATATAAAGAGAGAAAAACAAAAATCAAGGACAAGCCACAGAGTCAGGTAGGCAGCATAATAAACATAATCAGTGACAGATGAAGCGTGTGCGACGTAGACATTATACATATGTATACATATATATACCTTAATATAAAATATACAGACATACATATGTGTAGGTGTTAATATGCAAAACAAAGCTAAATGCCAAACAAACACACACACACATATATATATACAAACTTACGCACACACATACAAGCATAGCTCGCACACGTGGCCAATTTAGTGTCGCCCACGCAAACTCAGCAACATGTTGCCGCTTTTACGCTAACAGTCAGCTATTTGTAAATGTATGTATGTGTGTGTATAGGATTTTGTATATTTGTATGTATTGCCAAACCACGTGCCAAAACAAATGAAACACTTTTCAACAATCAACAATAATGTGCGCTACGTGACATGCGCAGCATTAGTAGCTGGGGAAATTTCTGTTGCAGCAACATTTTGATACTGGCAACAAATGTTTGTTAAGCAACATGTGTACAAGGATATTGTTGCTAATTAATGCGGCTACATGTTGATTGATGAGCAGCATTAGCAGCAGCAACAACAGCAGCTACAGCAGCACAAGCAGCAGCAGCAGTCATAGCAGCAGCAGCTGTTGGCGAATTTCTCAATGCAAAACTGACAGAAATTTATATTAGAAAAATTGCTAAGAAAAATTTATAAAATAAAATGTACAAAAATATTTAAAATAATTTTAAAATAAAATAATTAAAAATAAACGCTCTGTAAATTTTTAAAAATATTTTAAAAAATTAAAAAAAATTTAATATTATTTTCCAAAAAAAATTTAATATTATTTTTCAAAAATTCTTTAAAATAATTTTAAATTTTTTCTTAGAATATTTTCAAAAATTATTAAAAATATTGTAAAATTATTTTTGGAAATATTTTACAACAAATTTTAAATATTTTAAATCATTTTATTGCACATTTCCTTGCAAAATGATTGCATGAATTTCAATTTCCGTTTTGCGGCTTCAACAAGTTAAGAGCTACGCGGCATACGCAGCGTATGTGTAATGCAGCGTTTTATTCGCAGATATTTTTTGTTGTTTTTTTTTTTTTGGATATTTAATGCGTTTCCACTCAACACGCACCGACAACGCACAAAATGTCAAAATCAGGCAAATATCCAACGCATGCGCTATGTAGAAAAAACGAGAATTTTTGGGAGATGAATTTGTTACGAAGCGGCGACGATGAACTAGAGATACGAACTATAGAGACGAACTGCAGAGACGAAGCTTAAAACGAATTCGCACTCACTTTCACTAGACAAACGTCGCAAGACTGGCGAGATATGTGGCACAGTGCAAAGTAGCAGCCTCCTTGTTGAAAGCTTCTCAATCGGTTTGCAGCTGTAACGAGAGTTGTGCGAACAGTGTGCGAGTTGTGCGTGAAATACATACATATATACATATATATATATATATAACAAAATTTTTTTGTTGCTTCTTCTTCTTCTACTTCTTACTCTTGCTAAGCTAAATATTTCTCTTTCTATTTGATTTATTCTTTCTTTCTTTTTTTTTCGTCGCTGTTGTCGTTGTTGTTGTTGTTGTCTGCTTTTTGGCCAGAAAAAAGCTTTTGGCAATGCCGCAACGCAAATTTTATTCAGTTTTGACAGAACGGACGTCGCGTTTGTGTGTCGTGTTCGCCAGTTTTGCGCCGACTACGAGAAAAAAAATTAAACAAAAAAAAAAAACAAAATAAACGCAAAAAAAAGCCACACACAACAACAACAACAACAACAAAAGCATAGATTGTGTTCGTATCTCGCAAAGTGGAATTGCCATTGAGAGTCATATACAAAATGCTTACTACACTTACTTGGAAATAGTGTATGTGTCTCTCACTCAGTGTCTGTGTGTGTGTATATGTGTATGTGTGTGTGTGCAACATAACAATAAAGCAAAAGAAAAGTAACTCTAACAACAACAACAACAACAAGAACAATAACAAAACGAGTTGGCAACAAAAAAAAATGAAAAGAAAATTAAAAGCCGCTCCCATTGCAAGCTGTTTTTAATGTCTTGCGGATGTGTTTTTCTCTCAGTGTATATGCGCTTGTGTCTCTCTATATAGATGTGTGAGTGTATGTTTGTGCGTCTGTATGTTTAAATATTTGCAAATATTTAAATAATTGCATTTTGAGCACAAATTGAAAATGAAACATTTCGCGAGTTTCTACGCTTTATTTTTCTTTTTTCTTTTTGTTGCTGTTTTATGTTTTGTGTGTGTTGATTTTCACAATTTTTCAATTTCCATTTAACGTTCAATATGTTGTTTATTTTGTTGTCCTTACTTCTTCTTTCTGTGCTTCGTCTACTTATTGATGCTTCAACAACAACAAAAAAAAAACCTATGCAAACATTTTATTGCCGTCGGCGCTGAAAAGTATGCTATGAAATTTGTACTCGCGTTTGACTTTTTAACTGCAATTAAATATTAGGTAAAAAAAAAACAAACAGAATCTTTTATATAAAAAAAAAATATTTATTAAATATTAAAGTTAGAGATTAAAGCATTGAATATTAAGTAAATATTATAAATGGTCATAAATGTTGTTTTGAGTTGAGTTTAAGTTGCAAGACGAAAAGTCAAAAGTCAAGAGCCTCAACTATGGCAACTAATCGTTAGACTATATACTACAGATCTCATAATATTATTCAATGTACACAACATGCAGACACACAGACACTCTAACAGGAAGACGAACAGACACACAAGAGCACAGTAGCATAGACTGGACAGAATAGCAGACAGACAGTCTGACAGACAGACAGGCAAACAAGCATCTCGCACCACAGCCACACCCTAAACATATTCGTTCTAGCAAGGCTTCACAATGTGCGCGCACAGCGGCAGTGTGGCAAAGGCAAAGGCAAAGGCAGAGACAGACAGTGTGGCAGTGGCAATGGCAAGAGATATGGGCAGAGCACAAAAGCAGCAGCAGCAGCAGCAGAAGCATTAAACAGCAGCACAAGCCAAGCAAGCAGCACTCGTACATACACAAAAGATTGAAACGTACTGCAGCAACAACAAGAACAACAACAACAGCAAGCAGAAGCAGCATCAAGAACCACGATAAACATTCGTGGATTAGTTATAAAAACAGAATTTGAAATTATGAAATTGCAAGATAATTGGATTAGCTCTTGGACATTATAAGCAGCATTATAACAAAGATATATAATATGCAAATATTATCGATTATTAAGTAATCTCTACTTACAAAACATAATTTAGAGTTTTACAGAGAAGAGAACTTAACTTATGCTAAAAGATTCGATTATCAATATATCGATAAACTATAAATTATTAAATTAATCGAAATTTGTACAATCGATATATTAAAGAGCTAACTGCAGAATAAATTTACTACGTATTATCGATAATAATGTTATCTGTACTAAAAAATAAATTTTTGAGGTTTTACAGAGATGCAAATGCTCATAGCTTAAATTTATGCTAAAATATTCGATTATCGATATATCGATAAATTATCAATTATTAAATTTATCGAAATTTGTACAATCGATATATTACAAAGTTTACAGCAGAATGAATTTACTACATATTATCGATAACAAATTAATCTGAAACATATCGATAAATTATCGATTATAGATTTAATTCTGCAGCTGTACAATCGATACATTTTCTAGAACTTATAATATAAGAAATTCCCTAAATCCTAGCACAATATTATAGCTTAACTTTATGCTGAAAGATTCAATTTTCAATATATCGATAAATTATCAATTATTAAATTAATCGAAACTTCCACAATCGATATATTATAGAGCTTACTGCAGCATAAATTTACTACATATTATCGATAACAAAGTAATCTGAAACATATCGATAAATTATCGATTATCGACTTAATTATGCAGCTGTACAATCGACTTATCATCGATATATAATATCGATAAATTATCGATTATGAGCAATCGATATATAATATCGATAAATTATCGATTATCGACTTAATTATGCAGCTGAACAATCGATATATAATATCGATAAATAATCGATTATCGACTTAATTCTGCAGCTGTACAATCGATATATAATATCGATAAATTATCGATTATCGATTTAATTCTGCAGCTGTACAATCGATATATAATATCGATAAATAATCGATTATTAACTTAATTCTGCAGCTGTACAATCAATATATAATCTAGAGCTTATAACATAAGAAATACCCTAAATTTTAGCTCAATATTATAATATTATAATCGGCTTAACTGGCAAAGCACGTAAATGTCTTTCACAATTCTTGTTGTTGTCCATGTAAGCAAAGTAATTGTTGTTATTGTTGTTGTTGTTGGTTTTTGGCTTTACCTTCTTGACAATAACAACAACAACAACAACAACAATAAGTAGAAGAAGAGAGCATACTGTCAAGCACCATAACGTGTCAAATGAAGAGTTAAAATTATGCATTCTGTATGCAAATTGTGGCACATCAAAAGTGTCGTATGCCGCTCTGCTTTATCTTCTTCTTCATGCTCTTGCTGTTGTTGCGGTTTTTCTGAAAATTGTTGGCAAATTTTTTTTATTTTTGCAGAATATATTTCAAGGTCACTTAGGTTACTTTCACTTTGATGTTTCGCTTTATTCTGCAATTTCTATTTTTTTTTTAGCATTTTTATTGAATTATTTACATTTTTTTTTTTTCATATGAGAAATTTTTGAAGCGGCCCTCGTTGTGGCAACAAATTGGATTGATTTTGTCTAACACACAAACACGAATCATTTTTAGACGTTGTATGTGTATGTGTATGTGTGTGTTGCTGTGTTGGTGTGAGTCTAGGTGAGTTGTAGGTGAATATACTCATTTGTGACTGTCATTCACTGTCAGCAGCACTCGACACTTTTTAAAACTGAAAACGATTGCACACAGGCTGGAATAATTAATCTATAATCAGTAATCCATCCATATGTTTCAGATTAGTTTGTTTATCCTATAATATGTAGTAAATTTATTCTGCTGTAAACTTTGTAATATATCGATTGTACAAATTTCGATTAATTTAATAATTGATAATTTATCGATATATCGATAATCGAATATTTTAGCATAAATTTAAGCTATGAGCATTTCTCTGTAAAACCTCAAAAATTTATTTTTTAGTACAGATAACACTATTATCGATAACATGTAGTAAATTTATTCTGCAGTTAGCTCTTTAATATATCGATTGTAGAAATTTCGATTAATTTAATAATTTATAGTTTATCGATATATTGATAACCGAGTCTTTTAGCATAAGTTAAGTTCTCTTCTCTGTAAAACTCTAAATTATGTTTTGTAAGTAGAGATTACTTAATAATCGATAATATTTGCATATTATATATCTTTGTTATAATGCTGCTTATAATGTCCAAGAGCTAATCCAATTATCTTGCAATTTCATAATTTCAAATTCTGTTTTTATAACTAATCCACGAATGTTTATCGTGGTTCTTGATGCTGCTTCTGCTTGCTGTTGTTGTTGTTCTTGTTGTTGCTGCAGTACGTTTCAATCTTTTGTGTATGTACGAGTGCTGCTTGCTTGGCTTGTGCTGCTGTTTAATGCTTCTGCCTGCTGCTGCTGCTTTTGTGCTCTGCCCATATCTCTTGCCATTGCCACTGCCACACTGTCTGTCTCTGCCTTTGCCTTTGCCTTTGCAACACTGCCGCTGTGCGCGCACATTGTGAAGCCTTGCTAGAACGAATATGTTTAGGGTGTGGCTGTGGTGCGAGATGCTTGTTTGCCTGTCTGTCTGTCAGACTGTCTGTCTGCTATTCTGTCCAGTCTATGCTACTGTGCTCTTGTGTGTCTGTTCGTCTTCCTGTTAGAGTGTCTGTGTGTCTGCATGTTGTGTACATTGAATAATATTATGAGATCTGTAGTATATAGTCTAACGATTAGTTGCCATAGTTGAGGCTCTTGACTTTTGACTTTTCGTCTTGCAACTTAAACTCAACTCAAAACAACATTTATGACCATTTATAATATTTACTTAATATTCAATGCTTAAATCTCTTACTTTAATATTTAATAAATATTTTTTTTTATATAAAAGATTCTGTTTGTTTTTTTTTTACCTAATATTTAATTGCAGTTAAAAAGTCAAACGCGAGTACAAATTTCATAGCATACTTTTCAGCGCCGACGGCAATAAAATGTTTGCATAGGTTTTTTTTTTGTTGTTGTTGAAGCATCAATAAGTAGACGAAGCACAGAAAGAAGAAGTAAGGACAACAAAATAAACAACATATTGAACGTTAAATGGAAATTGAAAAATTGTGAAAATCAACATACACAGCAACAAAAAGAAAAAAGAAAAATAAAGCGCAGAAACTCGCGAAATGTTTCATTTTCAATTTGTGCTCAAAATGCAATTATTTAAATATTTGCAAATATTTAAACATACAGACGCACAAACACACACTCACACATCTATATAGAGAGACACAAGCGCATATACACTGAGAGAAAAACACATCCGCAAGACATTAAAAACAGCTTGCAATGGGAGCGGCTTTTAATTTTCTTTTCATTTTTTTTTGTTGCCAACTCGTTTTGTTATTGTTCTTGTTGTTGTTGTCGTTGTTAGAGTTACTTTTCTTTTGCTTTATTGTTATGTTGCACACACACACATACACATATACACACACACAGACACTGAGTGAGAGACACATACACTATTTCCAAGTAAGTGTAGTAAGCATTTTGTATATGACTCTCAATGGCAATTCCACTTTGCGAGATACGAACACAATCTATGCTTTTGTTGTTGTTGTTGTTGTTGTGTGTGGCTTTTTTTTTGCGTTTATTTTATTTTTTTTTTTTGTTTAAATTTTTTTCTCGTAGTCAGCACAAAACTGCGAACACGACACACAAACGCGACGTCCGTTCTGTCAAAACTGAATAAAATTTGCGTTGCGGCATTGCCAAAAGCTTTTTTCTGGCCAAAAAGCAGACAACAACAACAACAACGACAACAGCGACGAAAAAAAAAGAAAGAAAGAATAAATCAAATAGAAAGAGAAATATTTAGCTTAGCAAGAGTAAGAAGTAGAAGAAGAAGAAGCAACAAAAAATTTTTGTATATATATATATATGTATATATGTATGTATTTCACGCACAACTCGCACACTGTTCGCACAACTCTCGTTACAGCTGCAAACCGATTGAGAAGCTTTCAACAAGGAGGCTGCTACTTTGCACTGTGCCACATATCTCGCCAGTCTTGCGACGTTTGTCTAGTGAAAGTGAGTGCGAATTCGTTTTAAGCTTCGTCTCTGCAGTTCGTCTCTATAGTTCGTATCTCTAGTTCATCGTCGCCGCTTCGTAACAAATTCATCTCCCAAAAATTCTCGTTTTTTCTACATAGCGCATGCGTTGGATATTTGCCTGATTTTGACATTTTGTGCGTTGTCGGTGCGTGTTGAGTGGAAACGCATTAAATATCCAAAAAAAAAAAACAACAAAAAATATCTGCGAATAAAACGCTGCATTACACATACGCTGCGTATGCCGCGTAGCTCTTAACTTGTTGAAGCCGCAAAACGGAAATTGAAATTCATGCAATCATTTTGCAAGGAAATGTGCAATAAAATGATTTAAAATATTTAAAATTTGTTGTAAAATATTTCCAAAAATAATTTTACAATATTTTTAATAATTTTTGAAAATATTCTAAAAAAAAAATGTAAAATTATTTTAAATAATTTTTAGAAAATAATATTAAATTTTTTTTGGAAAATAATATTAAATTTTTTTTTTTAATTTTTTAAAATATTTTTAAAAATTTACAGAGCGTTTATTTTTAATTATTTTATTTTAAAATTATTTTAAATATTTTTGTAAATTTTATTTTATAAATTTTTCTTAGCAATTTTTCTAATACAAATTTCTGTCAGTTTTGCATTGAGAAATTCGTCAACAGCTGCTGCTGCTATGACTGCTGCTGCTGCTCGTTCTGCTGCTGCCGCTGCTGTTGTTGCTGCTGCTAATGCTGCTCATCAATCAACATGTAGCCGCATTAATTAGCAACAATATCCTTGTACACATGTTGCTTAACAAACATTTGTTGCCAGCATCAAAATGTTGCTGCAACAGCAATTTCCCCAGCTACTAATGCTGCGCATGTCACGTAGCGCACATTATTGTTGATTGTTGAAAAGTGTTTCATTTGTTTTGGCACGTGGTTTGGCAACACATACAAATATACAAAATCTTATACACACACACACACATACATATATGCATACATACATTTACAAATAGCTGACTGTTAGCGTAAAAGCGGCAACATGTTGCTGAGTTTGCGTGGGCGACACTAAATTGGCCACGTGTGCGAGCTATGCTTGTATGTGTGTGCGTAAGTTTGTATATATATATGTGTGTGTGTGTGTGTGTTTGTTTGGCATTTAGCTTTGTTTTGCATATTAACACCTACACATATGTATGTCTGTATATTTTATATTAAGGTATATATATGTATATATATGTATAATGTCTACGTCGCACACGCTTCATCTGTCACTGATTATGTTTATTATGCTGCCTACCTGACTCTGTGGCTTGTCCTTGATTTTTGTTTTTCTCTCTTTATATTTTTTTTTATTGTTTTGCCTGATTTGTTTGTGGCCATGCCTGTACATGTTGCATTGTCTCATGTCAATTTCTTGTTGCATACTTTAAGTTTTGCTTTTCGCTTTGCTTATTTTGCAATTTCAATTTTTTTTTTTTTTTTTGCAATTTTCTTAGTGCTAGCGACATGCACTATATTGACTGCTAAGCAATAACGAAATAACTAACAAAACACACACACACACACACACACACACACATGCACACACATATGCATAGTTTTGTAGGCAGGACATTCTGAGCAGCATCCATCAAAGCAAAGAGCAGCTTAATAACATAATAGAATGAACAAAAAAAAAATGATGAAAAGAATAAAAAAAAAAAAAACTCAACTGCTGTTCTGCTGTTTTTCTACTGCTTCTCTATTTCTGCTACTTCTTCTGTTTGTTTATTTTTTTATTGTTGTTGTTGTTGTTGTTTTTTTAATACCCTATAAATGCATATGCTTGCCAAATGGTTTGCTCAATTTAATTTAATTTTTTGGCCAATTGCAAAGTTTACTTTGTCAATATTTATGCACTGCAACAGACTTTAAAAACATATTATAGACGCTGAGATACCCTGTAAAAATTGCAAATAATTTTTTTTTTTATTTTTTTATTTTGCCAAACAGCTGCTAAATCTTAGACATTGGCAATCAATTTATTTTTTACAGCATATTTGCTCGTCGTGCATACCACAAATTGACACAATTTTTTTTTTGTATGCGCATTGTTTCGCATTGTTGTAGTTTTTGTTTTGTTCTACTTGCGTCAAAATCGAACGAAAGCAACAACAAATAAAAGACGAAAAAAAAAAAGTAAATAAATAAAAAGAAAAAGCAGAAAGCAGAAAGCAGAAAGTTAACGGCATGTGAGGTCAAGCTTGCAAGCTCCGCGCCACCGCAGCAGCCCGCATCTATTGCCACTTGTAGCAGAGAAGCGAAGGGATAAATAACGAAATTTATGCCAGGCAATACGGGAAACGGAAAACGGTTTGAGTTTAATTGAATAGAGATGGATAGATGACAGACTGTGTAGCTGCGACGCAACGATGGCTTTGGCTTTTGGCTTTCATCAAAAAAAAAAAAAAAAACAAAAAAAAGAAATACAGCAGCAGCAGAAAAATAATAATAAATAAAGTACTTGTATATAAAGACTTTGTTTGTATGTCTCTCTCTCTCTCTCTCTCTCTTTCACTCTCTCTCTCCCTGTCAGTGTGTGTGTTTGTCACAATATATGCCACAGGGCATACAGCAATGTGTGTGTGTGTGTGTGTGGCAGGCAGCCAATGCCTAGCTATACATATATTCTCATACCGATTAACAGAGTTTATTGTTTTCAAATGTATTTGTTAAATGTGAAATATTCTTTGGCAATGTTTTTATGCGCTGCCTGCTCAGATGATTGAATTTCAACAGCAGCAGCAGCAGCAACAACAATAACTAGAGAAAATATACAGCGAATGCTGCTGCTGCTGCTGCTGTTGTTGTCTACAAATATTTATCTAGGACATGGCAAAAGTTAATATAAAATATACGATTAATATAGCTTGCTGCTTATTTTCTATATACAACACACACACACACACACACACACACACACATACACATATACATACATAGACTAAGCAGCTAAAATATGCATATAAAATACATTTGTCATCATATTGTTTCGATTCTCATGTCAATTTTTCAACTTGCAACTTACCCCAAAAAAAAAAAAAAAAAAACAATAACTACATCATTTATTTTTATTTTACCCCCCACCCCCCAACAGAAAACTTTTGATACCAAATAATGAATTTAATGCAAGAAATGTTAAATATTAATAATAATGCCAAACAACATATTGTTGATGATAATGATGTTAATAATGAAAATGCTGAAAAACAAACATCAATGCATTTATTGGCATTTAATATAAAAAATTTTCATTTTATATTAATATTCATTATTTGGCTATTAATTGCATTATTTACATTAATTAAATATTTAAAATATTTAAAATGCAGCAAACAAATCAACAATATTAAGAATTTACAATATGAAATACGTAAGAAACTAAAACGTCAACGTGAAACATTTGAAATGGTTAAAAGAAATCTACATGCAAGTATGATCTATCCAGATGTATATGAAAATGCTGAACTCTTTGATTTATGCCATTTGGAGAGAGATATTAACAAACAATTAAATGATTTGGAACATTTAATTCATGAATGAAAATAAATGAAATTCAATGTACAACAAGAGCAAGAGCAGCAGCAGCAGCAGCAATTAATTGTTTTCTTTTTTTTTGTTCAAATTAAATAAAATAAATTGTTTTTGAAATAAAAATAATAATAATAATAATAATAAATAGTCAACATTATTTTCAAAATGATTTTTGTTTTTTTTTGGTTTTTTTTTTCTTTTTCTTTTTTCAGTTACGCATTGACATAGATATATACACATATACATAGATATATATACATATACATATATGTATATTATATATGTTATACACACACACACACACACACACACATATATATATATACATTATATATGACTATCTACTATAAATGCAAAAAAAAAAAAAAAAAAATTATAAGTAAATAAATAAATGAATTGCAATTAATGCTTTATAAAACCTCGGGACCAATTCTTAACCATTGGCTGTGGTTTATTTTGTTTCTCAATTTCATTGGCCTCCATTATTTCGCTTAATTTTTGTTGATTTTCACGAAACTTTTTTATCGGCTCATCAAATTGTTTATAATAGCCAAGTACAACACGTACATCATCTACATCACTGGTGCCAAGCACACTAAGAAATGAAATAAGATCAAATAATGTTGTATCATCATCGTTACCAGACCAACGGGGTATTGTAAATGTATTGCCAGGATGCATTTTAGTTGATTTAGAATCCCAATCGATGACAACGACACGTTTTAGATCACGATTTAAATTATCAAGATTTTTAACATGATGTCCATCAACGAAATGTGTTGAATCACGTACAAGACGATACATTATAAAATTATTGGGATCAAGTGCATCAAGTAATGGAAATACTGTAATACCTTGTTCAGCTGTATAAATGACAATTTCAAAATATTTTGCACATTCACGTAGAAATAAATCAACGCCAGGACGTTTTTTAAATCGCCAACCAGTTTGATATGTCCAATCGGGATGTACTAATAAATCTTTAACCTCTAATACCAATGTATATGGTGGCTGTATATATGGTGGTTGTAATGGATCTGGTAATAATTTTTGACTTGATGGTTCCTGAATGTAACGTTGAAAACCATTTAATAATTTTATTGTACGCGCCATATATTGTTCAGCCAATGGTAATGATGAAAATTCATCAATTATTTCATTACCATCTTCATCATATGATGGTTTACCAAAGAAATATAATGCCCAAAATGATAATAGAACGCTACCAATACCCATAACAGCAAAACTAAATTTCATACGTTCCCATGCACGTTCCATTTCTTTAAGTTCCTCTTCCTCTTCACGTTTACGTTTCTCCTCATTCTCGATTACCTTATTCACTGAGGTTTGTGAATCTAAATATGATAATACTTTTGTTGTTGCTTTATTATATGCTGATGATGAATATGAACGATTAAAGAAATTTGTATATTGAATGCAATATTGTATTTGTCTCGTTCCATAAATCTTATTGGTTTTAATTATTTTGTTGTTGTTGTTGTTGCTGTTGTTGCTGCTGTTGTTGTTGGTCTCATTATTGTTGTTTTTATCATTCTTTTTGCTATTGTTGCTGTCTCTGTGTCGGTTTTCCTTTATTGACTTTATACCCGCATTAGATTGTATCATAATTAAACTGTATATCATATTATTCCATAGGCCAGATGTTAAGGCACGTGATGTATCTCTTATTTTTCGGCCAATAAGTGAGCCACCGTAAATAATACGCCCCATTGCGGTTGGAGTCATTTGGAAATTGAATAAATAATTATGGGTGTTGCAAATAAATAAATTGTTTCGTTTTACCAATTACACGAAATGGCCACTGAATAATTTAACAATTTTGTATTAATCAAAATAGAGATTTTATTCAAATAGTTTTATACTATCTACAAATCGTTATCATTAATGATAAAGATCGTTAAGCTTGCTGTGCTTTGTTTTACCTATATTTTTTTATGTTTTCATGTTTGTTTTCGTTCATAGTTTTTAATGAAATCCAATAATATAAAAAAAAAAAATAGAATTTGAATTTCTTTTGTAAACTGATTTTGAATTTAAATTTTTTTTTTGTCTAGTGTGACCATATCACATAAAAGCTGCGAACTAGTTAAATTTTGACATAAAATGCAAAGCGTTGCCACTGTAAAGCTTTTGCACTGTAAACCTATGCTGCCATACTAGTAAAATAAGATGAATGTCAAAATAGTAAGAAGAAGCATCAAGTTAAGATGAAATAAAATACAACACAATACAACAAAGTGCACATAATTTTGCAAAATTTCTCTTGAAACTATTATAATAAGAATATAATTTATGTTATTCACAGAATAAGCACAAAAACTAAATATAATACGCAATTTTCGTTCAACTAAAGCAAATGAAGTTTATTTTGCCGACTTAATTAAAGCAACAAACATAAAGTGAAAGAGAGAGCAAAAAAAGCTGCGAGAAAAAGTTCAAAACAATTATTGAAGGTTGTTTTCGTTTCGCAAAAAAAAATTTTTTTTTATTTTTGTTTTTGTTTTTATTTTTGTTTGTGCCGGTGCCACTAAGAGTTTACGCTTAGATAGCAATGGCACCACCTCGACATGGTGGATGTAACAATGGCGGAGGCGGCGGTGAGTTTTAATATTTTTAAAATTCATTTGCGACAATTTTCACTTCTAACTGTAAAATTCTTTTCTAACTGTAATAGGACGCCCAAGTTATGGTGGACACAGCGGTGGAGGTAAGCTTGACTCTTCAATTTTACAAAATGTTCAGTAGTCTAATCCGACTTATCATATTACAGTTCGATTTGGTCGCGTCGAAAATCGCCCACGACGAAATATTGGCGGCTCGAATCGTGGCGCTGGCGCCGTAAATGATGATTTTGGCGGTAGGCAGTATCAAGTGTTACAATAACATTTATTTATTTTTGTTTTTTCATTGACGTAGGATTGCATAGCGTCAATTGGACAGATATGCGTTTGCAGCAATTTCAAAAGAATTTTTATCAGGAACATCCGAAAGTTCGAAATCGTCCACCGCATGAGGTCGAACGTTATCGTGGCCAACATCAGATCACTGTACGCGGACCAGCGCCAAATCCCATACAATATTTCGATGAAGCTTGTTTCCCGGACTATTGTCTAAATGAGATACGGCGACAACGTTATTCGGAACCAACACCAATTCAATCTCAAGCTTGGCCAATTGTTATGTCTGGTAATAATTTAGTGGGCGTGGCAAAGACAGGTTCTGGCAAGACATTGGCCTTCATATTACCGGCCATTGTGCATATTAATGGACAGGAATCATTGAATCGCGGCGATGGTCCGATTGCACTTGTTTTGGCGCCAACACGCGAATTGGCGCAACAAATTCAAAAGGTTGCCAACGATTTTGGTTCAAATGTTTATGTGCGAAATACTTGCATCTTTGGCGGTGCACCAAGATCAAAGCAAGCAAATGATTTGGAACGTGGTGTTGAAATAGTGATTGCAACGCCAGGACGCTTATTGGATTTTATGCAAGGTGGCGTTACTAATTTGCGCCGCTGTACTTATCTAGTACTAGACGAAGCCGATCGCATGTTGGATATGGGCTTTGAGCCACAGATACGTAAAATACTTGGACAAATAAGACCCGATCGTCAAATACTTATGTGGAGCGCCACTTGGCCCAAGGAGGTGCGTCAACTGGCTGAAGATTTTCTCGGAAATTATATACAGGTGAGTAAAATAGTTGAAGAATCTGTAGGCGATTCCCTTAGTCATATGTATTTTTATTAGATTAATATCGGTTCATTGGAATTATCGGCCAATCATAATATACGACAATATGTTGATGTTTGCAGTGATCATGAGAAAGGCTCAAAACTAAAGGATTTGCTATCACACATTTACGATCAATCTAATACACCCGGCAAAATTATTATATTTGTGGCAACCAAGAAGAAAGTCGATGAATTGGCACGTTTCATTAATGCATTTGGTGTTGGTGTCGGTTCAATACATGGCGATAAATCACAAATGGATCGGGATAATGTACTCAATGATTTTCGTAGTGGACGTGCCAATATTTTAGTTGCCACCGATGTCGCTGCACGTGGTCTTGATGTCGATGGTATTAAATATGTTATTAATTTTGATTTTCCACAATCTTCCGAAGATTATATACATCGAATTGGACGTACAGGACGGAAACATTCGATGGGAACTTCATATGCGTTCTTTACACGTAAAAATGCCAAATGTGCTCGCGCTTTAATTCAAATTTTGCGTGAAGCCAATCAAAATGTTAATCCCGAACTGGAACATATAGCACGTGATTCCGGTGGCAGTAGCAATGCTGGACGTAGTCGTACTACACGATTCATCACAGGACGAAATAATGGTGGTGGTGGAGGTTATAATTCAATGAATGGTGGCGGCTCTGCTGGCGGCAGATACAATTCATTTAGTGGCGCTAATCGTGGTACAACTGGCGGTGGTGGTGGCTATAATAGCTACAGTAGTGGTGGCGGCGGAGGTGGTGTTAGCAGCAGCGGTGGTGGTGGTGGAGGCGGACGTTATGGCTCATCACATATGATGGGAAACTCTGGTGGCTATCATGGCATCACTAATAGCAGCAATAACAGTAGTGCTCCAAGAGTAAACTACAGTAATAGTGGAGGAGGTGGTGGAGGCTCTGGTTTATCTTCATATGGTGGCAACAATTCCGGCTACTCAAATGGTGGCGATCGATACTCAAATGTTGCCCGTCATTAGTTTTAATTTAGTTGTAATTAAATACTTTTTTTTTTAAATTTATTATTTACTTTTAATTGCATTCAAAAACTTTTTATCAATTTCAAAATTGAGAAACTCTCAACTGCCTCTTCATTTTTTATCTCTTTTTTTTTATATTATATATAGATATATATATATATATTTATTATTGACATACGCGAAATATTATTTGGAAACAAACAAAATGACAGAGCTAACAAAAAAAATATATATATATAAAATTGTAAATTTTATAAAGGTCCAAAAATGAAAATGTGTTTAATGAAAAGTAAAAGAAAACAAAAAATGAAAATAAAATTTGAATTTTTTTAACTGTTTACAAAAAATATAGTTACATTACATTTTTATTTAAATTGTATTTTTTTGTTTTTTCATTTATTATTATTATTATAAAAATTTTGTTCGTACTGGCCTGACGGCTAGTTAACAATTTATGTAAAATTATTTGCTACAAATGTTATTTTTTGTGCTGTTTACTAAATACTTTTTTATTATTATTATTATTATTTGATTTACATCGATTGACGATCGTCTTTAAGCCTGAGGCGGTGTACGACGTGCGCCTAAAAAGAGTACAAAGAGAAGAAATATAGAAAGAAATAGTTTAATATTCAGTTTGAGTATGTTTCAATATATTCTATAATTTTACCTTTCTCCTTGTGTTTGCGCTCTTTATTGGCACGCATACCGCATTTTTTGTCAACAGTGCGCACTGGATTACAGGTCGGTTGTGGACTTCCGTCTTCAGATGGTTTCAATTTGTCCTCACGTAACATTTTGCCAGCATTGCATTCAGACCAGACTCCTTTCTCATAGCGGCAAGCTAATCAAATAAATGTTCATGTTAATGTAATGTTAAGCGAGTACTTTAGCATAATGTTAGAATGTTAAAGATTCAAATGTTAAGTGCAATTGCTTAACATTGACAACTGTTAGAAGTTATGTTATTAACATTGATGTGATACTGCACTGTTAAGTGTAATTACTTAACATAGGCGAATGTTAAGAGTTAGCAGACTGTTATGTTAGCAGCAAGTAATTAATATATGCGAATGTTAATTGCATTTTCTATTATAAGTTTGCAGCTGTTAACATTCAAAGATAATTGAACACTGTTATGAAACTCACCTTTCTTACAAGTCTTCTGCGTAGTACGAGTTGCTGGACAATTGGATTCACCCTTCTTTAGATACATGGTGCGGGTGCGCATATTGGTCTTGGCATCGCATTCTGTCCATGAACTTTTCGTATAGCGACAACTTGTTTCTTAAATTACCAAAAAAAAAAAAAGAAAAATAAAGCAAAAACTTATTAATTCCGATTGCCTGTTAAGTTATGCAAAATACAAATGTATAAACGAGCAGCAACAAAATTAAGGCAAAAAAATCGAAGTAAACTACAAAAAAAAAAAAAGAATAGAATAGAAAAAGCTGAAGAATGTTTGAGTGAAACCTTTTTTAAAATGTATGAAAATTGTTTTAGCTATTTGTTGGATATCTGCACTGTTCTGCTCTGCTCTGCTTTGGCTTGCCTTGCCTTGCCTTGTATTGCGCCTTAAGCCTTGAGCCTTGATGTCCAACATCTCTTTGTCTGACCATTTCCTTTCGCATTATGCCCAATTTCGCAATATCCACACAACTGGACGTCTAACAAAGATGCCTAATTTAGTATGCCACCACACATGTATGTGTGTGTGTGTGTATATATTTCGGATTGTATATGTATGTATGTGTGCGTGTGTGTGTGTGTGTTAATGTAAAACCTCTGTTAAGTTAGTCGTTTGTATGCGTCAGTTGCCTTGGGCGCCAACTACCTTTTGAGGATTTGTAGCCGGAAATAATAAGGACCATTCAGCATATAACATATTCACACATACAACAAAACATACACACACACACATACATACATATTCTCAGCAAGACAGGATACAGTCAGTGTGTACATGTGTATTTTATATTAAAAGCATGAATTTAAATGCCAAAGCTGTTTAGATATTTGCCCCAATTTTGAGTAGGGTTCGTTACTATGTACAACTGTTTCTACAACTTGCTCTGGGTGTCCGTCTGTCTGTCAGTATATATGTCTATCTGTCTGCCTGTCTGTCAGATTGTCAGAATATGTGTCTATCTTAGTTATTCACTTGGTGTGCATCTTAATTATAACTTATAAATCTTTGTTACTCACTTCCAAATTTTAGTATCTCATTTTAATGTTATGATTCTATTTTTATCGTATATCAAGTAAATGGCATAACCAAAATCTTTATAATACAATAATATTTCGTGATCAACTGCTTAAGTATTATTATTCTTTCATTCTTTTTATTGCTCATTTTATAAAACAGTTGAAATTTTTCTTACTGTTGAATGAAATAATTTCTGTTGCCCGCAAAAGTATGCAACAATTTTTTATGCATTTTGCTTTTCTTACACCTTACCCTTGTCTGTTGCCTTTTTACCGCCAGATCTTTTGCCAGTACGATGTTGATGTTGTTCCTGTTGCTGATGCTTTGGCAATTGTCGTTGCATTTTTCCATTGCCATTGTTATTGTTGTGCTGCTGTTGCAGTGGCTCCACACCAGCGGCAGCAGACAATTTCTTATGTCCGGACTTACGTCCAATGGAGCCGCTGCCACCGCCAACGCCGCCAGCATGCTGCATCTGATTTTGCGATTTATTTGATTTCTTATTATTGTTTTTCACGCGTTTATTTCCACCGCCAACGCCACTGCCATTGCCATTGCCAACACCACTACCACCCACATTTGCTGCTGTGGGCGTTGCCGGTGCTGAAGCAACGCGTTGCTGCTGCTGCTGCTGCTCTTGCTGTACAGCCTCGCGAGCTGGACGGACATGTACATGTACTTTGCCATCGTCCGTTTCCATTACCAACTGTGCACCATTGGCAAACTCTTCCAAAGCGCTGGCATGCTTTTTACCACTACCGACACTGCCAGCAACGCCATGATGACCATGGCCATAAATCAATGTTGGCATCAGCGCCAATGTGACCAGCACGAAATGGAGCATCGTTCGTGCCGTCGCGGATGTTATTAAGAGATTCATTTCAGCTCTCTACACTGTTCTGTTCTGCCCTGCTCTGCTCTGCTCTGCTCTGTGGTAACGTTATGCTCTTATTGCCCGTCTCTTTCACTCGCTGAAATCACTGCGAATATCTGAAATTAAAATGACAATGAAGATAATGAGTGCACGATAGGTAATGTGATGCTCTCCCTCTCTCTCTCGCTCACTCCTGTCACGCCTGTCTCTTTCCGGGTCAGCTTACAACAGTAATACACCTAAACCAGGCCAATAATAATTTCCCATAATTTAAAGTGCTGCGCAACTTGCGTGCGGTGTAAATAAAGCTTAAAGCACAAAAACTAAAATCAACTTTAAACTGATATTTAAACTTACATTAAGACTTTTGTTAACTTTTCTTAATCTATTTTATTTTCTATTTTTTTTTTTTGTTTATTTTGTGCAAATAATTTTTCAACGTGAGTGCCAACAAAATCAAGTTTTAAGTCAACAAATGTTTGTACTCTCATTATGTGGCCAATACATTAAATTAAGCAAACATTTAAGTTGCTCAACGTGTCAGTTACTCTGTAATTTTAAATCTAATTGTTACTAGTGAATAATCGGTCGAATGTGCATAGCGATATTTCACAGTTTAAATTATAAACATGATAAATATGTATCTTTGCTTGTCGATAAACGGGTTATCGATATGTTTAATTATCGAACTATCGAGTTATTGATATTTTGGATTATCGAACTATCGAGTTATCGATATGTTGAATTATCGAGCTATCGATATGTTTAATTATCGAACTATCGAGTTATCGATATGTTGAATTATCGAACTATCGAGTTATCGATATGTTAAATTATCGAACTATCGAGTTATCGATATATGAGATTATCGAACTATCGAGTTATCGATATTTGAGATTATAATATAGTATACAAATTGACCATGTTATACATCTATCGATATATCGATAATTATCGACTTAAATTGTGTTATCGAATTAGAATAGTTTAATGATCTAGTTGTCAAGTTAAATATGTCATTATCAAGTTATCAATTGCTTGAGTTATCGACTTATCCAACTATCGATATATCCAATTATCGATACATTAGATTATCGAAATATCAATTTATTATGTTTATGTTTCTAATTGAGAAACTTATCGATTTGAAATATCCCATTCAAATATCAACATATCGATAACTATAATGTTATCGATTTATCCGATTTATCTAATTATATATATAACTTCTTATATATGTATATATCTCCAAGCTCTTCAAGTATATTTATAAAACTTATACCTCACATTTTCTACAGTTTTTTT